>WSYH01001500.1:0-119210 GCA_036426205.1 Ascaphus truei
ACCGGATGTCCTGCGGTCGGCTGGGTCCCTCTCTCAATGAGCTCCGGCAGGGAACAACGCGTATCGCAATAAGCTTCGTCAGGTTCCTGCCGGATGCTCATTGTGTGCTGTATATATAGGTGCCCTGTTTAAATTGATTGGTAAAACACCTGGAATTCATTAAATGTTGTCCGTTTAAAATAGACTCTTATGGTGTCTTTGTGAGTGTAACCGATAATTGCTCTTAAGAACAGGGACAATGAACTGTACCTATACCTCCAACTGGTTACTTTCAGTGTATTAAAAACAGTGTATTACAAACAGCCAATTAAAGACAGACTGTATTTTAAAATGGGTATGGCATGAATTAAATAGAACTAAATTGTTGTGGAAATGAACATCAATTCGCAGTGCAGAATATTATAATGTAGTTAGTGTCATCTATAATCCTAAAATATTTAGTTAAAGTGACTACGTGGACTGCATCTTACTGAAACATTTTGCTGTCAGTTAAAATCTCTTCATTTGTAATACAATGGTGCCATCATGTGGCTGAATTTGGAAATTACATCAACATTGTCATTCCATAATTGTGACTGTGACTGAGTATTTCTTCCACACTGTGGGCAGTGTGACACACTTTTATACACCTATAGACAAATAAGTAAAAATCTTTTCATTTTAGAGAAATCCAAAAGGACATAAAATTAATCCTTTCACAGACATATGTTAGTGCAATGCAATTTATATAGGTGTTTTTGACAGTGGTGCCATCATGTGGCTAAGTGTTGAAATTACATATAAGTATCAGAATGCTATTTACACGGTTGGCTGTTTAATTCTATACAGATTAGGACAGACATATTTAAAATCTAAACTACTAGAAGACTAAAGATATTAAAAAAGTATAGATTATTGATAACTATTTACTACTTCAATTAGGTGTGTTCATCAATTGCCACAATGGTATATGCATATGTATATGTAAAATCTGACAGACCTAAAGATATTTCTTTCTGGTCTTCTAACACTAGGAAGCGATTCTGAGTAGCAAGGGTGGTGGTTTTAGTGTTTGGGCCTGTTCTAAAAAATGCCCTGCGTGTGGTCGGGGTGATATTTGCTCTCTCCCATAACTCTGTTCTTTATCCTGTCTTTCTCTGTATGTTGTCCTCTGTTCCCTATAGGGGGATTTGTGCTCTCTTCCTTGGCTTTGTTCCCTATGGTGTTTGCGGGGTGACTTGTAGTGTCTCCTTTGACTCTCTTCTCTCTCATAGCGTCTCTCTCTATATTCCCTATTTGACCCATGGTATTTATAAGGTGATCTACGATCCCTGTCTCTACTACGTTCTCTCTCATACCTGTTATCACGGCGTTCTAGTGGTGATCTAGCTCTATAGTTGTATGTGGGTGGCTTAGCTCTGTGATAACTTTCCTGATTGTCCTTCGCTTTGGGATAATACTTGTGGCTCTGCCACTGTTCCTCTCGGTCTCTATCATTTTTCTTTGCCTCGTCCCTTTTGTGACTTATTGGGTCTTCGATACTGTGGGTTTTTGTTTCTTTATTCTCTCTAGGGGTTTCTAGATTACCCGCTTCCCGCCCTCTTAATGGGACGTGTCTAGCCTCTGTATTAAATGATACATTTTTATTGTTCTCATATTTGGGGTAGTTCTTATGCCTGTCTGGATTGGTTGGATAGCTCGATGTGTTGGGTCTTGAAGTTTTGTTGCTATTTTCTCTACTCCTATATTCAAACATTTTCCTATCCCTTGGAGTGGTAGGAGGGACCAATGTGACCCTTTGCCATTTGGGGTTGGACCCCACTAAATAGTCCTCCTCGTCTCGTCTGAACTTTTTATTTTTAGACTCTATCAGGTTTTTTTCAATGGCGTCTATTTCATCAGCCAGTTTTTTGTCCCTACATAGGTAGGTGGGATTATCTGTGGAAATTTCTAATCTCTTCTGAATTAATGTAACTTCTCGATCAATTTCTATTAGGGTCTTTGTGTGATGTTTGATAATAAGTTTCATTAGACTGAATGAACAAGCATCCATAGTTTCTTCCCATTGGACATTAAATTCTGTCTGCTAATTCAAAGGATGATTTTTTATCAAACCGTAAACCCCTAGGAATACGTTTGATATCCAAGTATTTTTCTAAGTAGACCCAGACCTTCTTGGTCTCTTTCTTGAGTAAATTTTCAAGTTCAAGGTCAAGGTCAAGCAGCAACCACAAATTCAACAAAAGGGCCAGTATATATTTTTATATACTCTTTTACACCACAAACACAACCTCACATTCATATTTTTATTATTCTTAATATAGTTAAGGCGTTGTAGCACTTTTCAGCCACACCATTTTAGGGAGCGCCCCAGTTCAAACATCCTCTAAGCCCCAGTGGCCTGTCAGAACATTGGTTCTGAGAGTCCCAGCTCGCTTATTGTGCACAAAGCATATATGTACTTAACATACTTTGTTAATAAAATATACACTTTAAAAACCTAAGTCTTTCTGCTATGGGAAATAGAATAAAAAGCTGCACTTTATTTTTCACTAGCCATATTCCCCACACACTATTGCATAGACTTAGTATGGATTGTAAGAGTCCCCGCACAACCTTATGTGTATTGTTGGAGCACATCAGAACCCCTATACCGGTTCTGGGTGACCTGGGCATTTACTGGGTTTCCCCATTAACCTAGGGACCCCATGACTCTTTCAGGGACACCTCACATCCCTATGCCCCTTTTACCTTTTTGGTCTGTGCTGAAGCAGGGAACAAACCCATGAACCCATATGCAGGTTCTGGGTGACTCGGGCATTAACTATGAAATCCCTGTGGCGATGGAGGGGTTAATCAGGCCATTTATAAAGGCATTATACCCAGCTGATTAACCCTAAAAAGCAATGGGACTGAAGGGGTTAACGGTATTTGCACCACACTGATATGTTTGCCCCTACACCATCTTTCTTGTCCCCATTTTGCAGTCCATTCCCTGGCTGCAGTAATAGAAATGTATTCAAACTGTGCCAATTGGTTTTGAGACACAAGAGGGAGCTGTGAGCGCTAAACCAAGCGCTGATTGAAGACACGTGCTATGTATGGGTGGCCACGTTGAAAGTATAGTAATCCATTTCTAATCGCTCGACCTCACAACCGCAAGGTTAAGTGAGTAAGTGATTTTCGGACTACCTGAAGTGGTTGCTGTCAAAATGTATCCGCTATATTGTTAGCTTCATAACTTCAAAGAGTGAAAGTCAATTGACGTGAGAATTGGGTTAAGCAGCAAAACTACATCATAGCCCGTTCAATTAAATAAGCTAACTTGCGAACGGAATAAGCTAGCACTCTCATTTTTGGATTGCAGTAAGGAATAAATAAACCATACACACACAAGATAATGACCCACTCTGCTTCCCGCCTCACCCAGGGAGACAGCCAAACAAAAGGGTAAAAGGAACAGTGGGTTATGATTTGATTTGAAGTGTATGTATGTATATATTTACTTACTTTTGCCACCGGTCATTCATTGTGTATTCTCTAATTGTAATATGTTCTTGTGACGGTAAGGGGGTAATCAGCTCATTAATAAAGGTCAAGCCCGTCATGTTACAACTGATCCATGTTTTGGGGTCCTAGAGTGTCAGCTTTTGGACCTGACTGTTTGTACATATACTGCTCTACTGAATGTATAAAGTGCGACAATAAATTATTTTTATGTTTTTGCCTTTCCAGGAGTGCCAGCAAGCAAAGATTGCAAGGCTATGGGTTTCAGGGTGGGTTTCGAGGAGAAGGTGTTGTCAGATTTTGCCTAGATAGTCGGGGTCCAGAGTTGCTGGATACCCCAATAATTTAGCCGGGAATCAGGTCGGAATCCCGGATACATATAGGCACAATGGTCCCGTGAAAATTCTGCCCTGGAAACTTTGGTTTTCATGGCACATTAAACCTCATTGTTGCTGATTGAAAGCCACAGATGTAGCCGGAGGTGTCAAAGCCATTTAAGCAGGGTGGCTAGGTGGAGTATCCACGTCCTGAGATGAATACAAGCCACTCCGACAAGTAGTCACCTTCCCAAACATGGAGGCACCTAACCAGCGGGTGGCTTCTGAATAATAAGTGGTTATGGTGGCAATGCCTTTATTCCATTCAGAAGACTCGCTTGCCCGGCTTTGGAATACTGGCAGGCTTCTGATTGGCTGGTTGTAGCATTTCCATGCTCGGATTGGCTGTAGTATTTCATGAATGAGTCTGAAATACTATAAGAAAGACAGCAGCCAATCTGGCCTTCAGATTCATTCAAGATTCAAGCGCCAGAACAGCAGCGTTAAATTTGAAAGCACCAAAAGATGCTTGAAGGGAAATAGACGCGAGCCAGCTTCAGAAATTATAAGGCAATAAATTCAGTCCAGCTTTTCGGGGCCAAGTTTTGAGAAAGGTACATAGCGGTCGTGGCTGGGATTGCAAGCCGAAAAGAGTACCAGGACGTTTGGTACTCGCTCCCGGTCAAGGGATTTCAGCACCTCTGGAGCGGAAAGAGCGGTGGCGTGTGGAACTTCATGCCGATTAGAGTTCCAGGACTTTTGCGGGTACAAGCCGATCAAACGAAATACTTTGTTTTCTGTGCTATTGCAATTAGGAAAGGTTAGTTTTGTAGCCCAGACCCCCAGTAAGTGTGTTTTCTCCTGTTCTTTGTCATCCACTGTGTGTACATCTGTTTCAATGGAATAAATGACAATTTTGTTTTAACTTCTTGGTTTTTACTCAGTGACATGGTCCCGGTATAAAGGTATAAACGCCTGTCTCTCCCATGACAGTGCTCATTGGGATGTTCACCTTGTGATTTCTGTTCTCACCCTCCCACCCTTTCACAGTTTGTTGAAAAACTTAATACAAAATGTAAGTAAAAAAAAAACATAAACACAAAAAAGGCTTACTACTGTTTTCAGGGGCCACGCTTATCCTGGGAGTTTCTCTTGGAGTTTTGAAGCTGCCCGTAGTACTCTGCATAACGATAGGTGGTGCTAATGAGTCTTGCAATGTACTTTATTTTACGTTTTATTTCAGTGAAAGACCAGTATAAAAGTTTTCCAAATTATTATTTTTATGTCTCTGTTTACCTACCTGTAGCAGGGATATTATTGTACGGTGTGTTGAAAAGTTTCAATACATTGTGCTTATTCTGTGAAAATCTGTAACTAGCTCTATAGACAAATCGAGCATCAGGGGGAGGGTTGGTACTTTCCTTCACATGAATGAAAGCTTTAAAATACTGTAGGAATCTTTAACACTGTTACTTGCTGTGTGTGCCATTGTATGCTTCTAGGCAAAGCCGCATCTCAGAGAAGCACGATGTGTGGGGGAGGGTAAAGTATGCACTAATGTAAGCACCCAATAAATGTCAATTTTACACAAGATACAGCTTTATTTCAGGGAAATACTAAGTGAAAACAAAAACATAATTTTGTATGTGCTGGAAGATAAGAACAATAGATCATGTTAAAAACAATAATCTAAGAGAAAAAAAACATTTGTGAAGAAATACAACCTTCTTCAACCAATAGCTTCTTCTGGCTGTCTCTTGTGCAGTTTCACAAGTAAATGAATTGTGAGATTGTTATTTATTAATAACTGAGAAGAAATAGATGCATTCATTATTCTCCAATGCTGTAAAATTAATGGAACGCATATGCGGTTCATTGCGGGCATGCGTATTCTATGTATCTGAATAGAATGCATTTAATTTATGTTCTGTCTATCAGTTCTCTGTAAACAGAATTTACCTTAATTATCCATGGATAGAAACCGAATATTGGATGTTAGCTGGTCATAGCTGTGATTCAAACAGTTGTAGAAGTTGAAAGGGGTGTGCTGCACGTAAAGTAGTTGCAGGATTCTTATAGTTATCATAACTTATTATTACAGATAGCCCTTCAGGTAGCGAGATCAGAATCTGAGAGCTGCACCTGCGATGTGCATCTCAGAGCTGCTTGAATAGCTCGATTTCTCAAAAATTGAGTTATAGCATTTTTTGAGCTCCCGCTCGGCTTCTCAGAGCAAGAGTACTACTGATCGGGAAGAAGCACTTTTCTTGAGAGTTTGGCATGTTATCGGAGTTCTCTGAATAGCTACACATGCAAACTAACTACAAAAGTGTTTACAACTGTCGGTAAGTCACTTATCAAACTTTACTGAATAGTTCCCTAAGCATTTAAAGCAGTGGCCTTCACCTACCAATAGTGTACAAGTAGGGAATAGGGAATGATAGATAATCAATATAGAATACAGTACTGGTTATATTATCCCTGACTGTCTTTTCCATAAATGGTCAGAGTTACAAATAAAAACCTGTCCTGGAATTTGAAGCTTAAGAGATATTCTTGGCTCTTCTGACACCTCGTCCGATTGGAATGCATGCTTACATGAGTATATACATGAGTGTGTAAGTCTTTCAGTACTTTCATACTTACCTGCTTATATCCTCGATGTGTTTTGTGTCCACACTCCATTAGGAGGGGCATGTACAGAGAAAATTGCTACTGTAGATAGTTATTTAATCCCGATCCAGTAGGGCTACATTTTCAAACCATTGTGTACCTACAGTATCTATAATTAATCACAATTAAATATGCCGTTTTGTCCTCCAATGCAACTACAAAACACATCACTGTGAAATGCTCAAAGACATAGATTATTCAACACTTGAACCTAGGTGCAAAGTTCATCTTTTCTGTCTTGCCATCAAATACTTTCTGAGCAAGCTACCCGTCTATCTGCAAAAGCTCCTCACCCCTAGCACATGCAGCACTTATCATCTGAGATCTGACTCCAAAAGACTGCTCATGGTCCCAAGGTTCAACATAGTATCTGGCCGCTCCTCCTTCTCTTACCGTGCACCTCACAACTGGAACAATCTACTGAAGACTCTCACGGCCGCCACCAGTCTAAATTTTGTCAAAACTAAAGCTCACATTTTAATCTGGTCTGTAACTGTTAGATTTTAATCTGGTCTGTAACTGTTACTGTTAGGACCAGTATGTCAGGCCAGAGTCTGCAGTCATGTTAGTCTGCAGTCATGTTAAGCTTCCATTTTGTATGGTCATAACTAGTTAAGATTCTGTAGTCAGCCTTTTTGCTGAAATATAATTCATAAATGCACTCAGTTTCTCTGCTAGCTCTCAGACACTCATGCTCTCAGACACTCATGCTCTCAGACACTCACGCTCTCACACTCCCCAACACTCTCTGACACACACCCTCTCACACACTCTCTCTTACTCTCTGACACACCCTCTCCCACTCTCTGACACACCCTCTCTCGCTCTCTCTGACACCCCCTCTCTCGCTTTCTCTGACACCCCCTCTCTCTCTCTGACACACCCTCTCTCACTCTCTCAGACACACCCTCTCTCGCTCTCTCAGACACACCCTCTCTCGCTCTCTCAGACACACCCTCTCTCGATCTCTCAGAAACACCCTCTCTCGCTCTCTCTGACACACACTCTCTCACTCTCTCAGACACACCCTCTCTCGCTCTCTCAGACACACCCTCTCTAGCTCTCTCCGACACACCCTCTCTCGCTCTCTCAGACATACCCTCTCTCACTCTCAGACACACACACTCTCACTCTCAGACACACACTCTCAGACATCCTCTCACTCTCTCAGACACACACTCTCTCACACTCACTCAGACACACCCTCTCTCACTCACTCAGATACACCCTCTCAGACACACCCTCTCAGACACACCCTCTCAGACACAGCCTCTCAGACACACCCTCTCAGACACACCCCCTGTTAGGACCAGTATGTCAGGCCAGAGTCTGCAGTCATGTTAAGCTTCCATTTTGTCTGGTCATAACTAGTTAAGATTCTGTAGTCAGCCTTTTGCTGAAATATAATTCCTGAATGCACTCAGTTTCTCTGCTAAATTGCATTTCATTCTCCCTGGCCAGGATATTACTAGATACTTTTGTGAGGTCAATTTCCTGGTGTTTTAGTAGAATATAATAGAATGGTTCTCTGCAAGAAGCAAGGTAGTGAAATAAAGTTGCTAAGACTCAAGGTCTCTTTTGATAACAGACAATGAATAAGCTATGTATTCAGAACATTGCTTGTATTGAAAAGGGACACGTCTCAAAAGTCACGCCACTAATATGTCCTGCCCCTAAATCACGCCTCTAATTAAAGCTACGCCCAAGACACACCAAGTATACGCCTATGTCACGCCTATGATACGCCTATGTTACGCCTCTAACTAATATCTTTTTTCTTTCTGTATAAAAATCATTACCCTATGAGTAATAAATTGAGACAAAGGATTTGAAACCTGGCGTGCGTTACGTTTCATTTTGTTCGTCTCCCAGGCCTGAAGTTCACCGAAGACCGGAGATAACAGTTGCAGGGCGTGAAAGCTTCCTGGTAAGTCTGCTGCAAAATGGTGCAGATGGTGTATTATCCAGTCACAAGGCTTCAGTGTACCTGGCAGAGGAAAGGTTCCTCTCGGTGCTGAAGCCAGGGGAGGAAATAACGGATTTTCCTTTCAGTTTTGGCGTCTAGAAGTGGGAAGTTCACAGAGGTTGTGAGTATATATGTAAATTTTTATATATGATGCTTCACCCCCTCTGGGAATTTTATAGACCTAAATTGTGACTGAAGAATTGGGATAGGCCCTTTTAAACAGAATTTTTGGTAAGAGTCCAGTAAATTCTGTGCACGACTGGACTGTTATCTCTGATCTAGCTGAACGACCATTGTATATTGTGTAAGTATAAATGTTGCAATTATTTGTCATAATTAAGCTGTTTGTCTATAAGCTACTAATGGTTTATGCTGGTCTCAGAAATCAATCAGGAATAATAGCTCAGAATAATGGTGTCTGTTTTAATTGTGGTGGTTTTGGTCATTGGCAGAGTGTGTGCCACTATCAGTCAGAAGCAGGGAAGTGCTGCTTTGCCCGTGGGGCTCAGAGTGAAAGTCTCTGTAAAAAAAAAACACCGCTACCTTATGTAAAAGAGTTTGTTTGTAACCCTGATGAATTTTTTCCTGAATGATTTCTTGTATGAAAGTCATGCTGATTATCATCTGTACAAAAAATATGAATATTAGTTGCTCATGATGAAATCTAAATTTTAAAAGGTTTTAAAAAGGTGTACACCGAATAAGGGAGAAATACCTCACAACGGAAGGGGAGTATATTCAGCTCGGTCCCTGGTTATAGTTTGAAAGGTTTATTCGTCCTGGCCAGGCGGATACTTTTTAAACCGGACACATTTCTTTTTGTTTGTGGTATTTCTGTCTTAATAAAAGGAGGGGCACAGCCTCTCCCTTACAGTTTAAAGAATGTGAAGCATTCACATTAAAATTAACTAGCTGTGCTTAAGCAGTTTAATCATGAGAACAAGGTAATGTAGAACTGTCTTCTTTTCCGTAAAGCAGTAAGATAACACATTTCAATTTTATTTCTACAGGATTAAGATGTTTTTGTTTAAAATGCTGGTAAGAGCTCATAAGCACTGTTTGAATTAATATATTGCATTATATATGTATATAACGCCATTAATGTACATAGCGCTTCAAAAGGAGGGTGTCCGTGGTGTGAGCGGAGTGTGATAATATCTGCCTTTAGCAGCATGGAGGTCAGTTATTTTAGCGAGAATTGTCTCCGTTAAATAAGCAGTGTAGAAGCCATACAAGACAGGTAGGGTCAAGCTTGCTGTTTATTTAGTCATGGTATAACTGTTGCATGTTTGAAGATATTTTGTTTAGCTTAAAAGAGGGCATAGTTAAAACGGGATAGCAATTGTATTGATGGAAGTTTGCAGGAATATGAGATTTCTTGCAGAAGGCATTCAGGTGAATGAATGAAAGAATGTTGCATGCTCTTGTTGGCATAGACTTGGTGTTTATAAGTAATTTAAAATATTCCCGTTATTTAATCTTTGAAAGACCATACAAAATGCAGTTTTAGGACAGCGTGGAAAGCTTCATATTTAACATTAAACTAACGTTAGAATCCCCTGCGTGAGGATTAATCCAGCAGTTAATATGAATTAGACAGTGAAACCCGTTATCTGTACTGTGAAATTTCTGGCTGTTTTCCCAGAAAGAAAAAAAAAAAAAAAGGCGCTTTGAAAATTATTATTTTTTTCTTTTTAAAGTCAGAGTGTCTTTTAAAGTGAATGCTGGCCGTGTGCTCAGCACTTTGCAAAGAGTTCAAAATTATTTGTCTATTTTAAAAGGAAATCTTTTGTTCAGGATTTCAGGATTTTTCTTATATTATAAATGCCACAGTTGTTAAAAGACCTACTGCAGGCTTTTTATTTTAACACAAGCAGTAAATATTTTGTAGTCACAACACATACAAATCTATTTACCAGTTTAATATTGCTATATATCAAAGCAGGTGTGTGTGCAGCGCACAGCCAAGAAAGGGATGAGGAGCAGGTCTGAATTTGTGTGAGTGTCTCTCTACTACCCCGTTCTCCAATGAGACCAAAAAGAATGTGCAAACCAGCGGTTAACAATTTACAACAGGTCTTTTATTAGGTAAACAGTGTGAAGACATGAGCATAAAACATGCATACATGTGGTGCAACATAAAAGATAGAAACAATTTATGACACAATGAACTATCACAAATTAAATAGACAGAAACAAAAAGCCACACTTACACTCTACTGAACTTCTGTTGCCCGCTATCAGCCCGCCTTAGTACAATCCTATACGATCTCCTCCTCCCGCTTGTATGCATTGCTCACGGACGCGTCCGGACAGGCGAACACGATGAAGAGACGGGACTGCACCGGGAGGTCATGCGGTCGGCTGGGTCACTCTCTCAATGAGACTCAGACAGGAAACAACGCGTATATCGCAATAAGCCTTCGTCAAGGTTCCTGACCGGAGGCGATTGTGGCTGATGCATATATAGGACTTGCCCTGTTTACATTGATTGGTCGGTTAACACTGGAAGTCATAAATGTTGTCGTTTTAAACTTTTAATTTAAAATAGATCTTATGGTGTCTTTGTGAGTGTAACCGGATAATTGACTCTTAAGAACAGGGGACAAATGAACGTACCTATACCTCAACTGCGTATACAGTTGTGGCCCCGAAGCTTACCCCCGGTTGAGAACGATCCCGACCCTCTATAGAGTTTAGCCCCCCCAACTAAAAAACAGTGTATTACAAACAGCCAATAAAAGACAGACTGTATTTTAAAATGGAGTTATGGGCCATGATTAAATAGAATAATATTGTTGTGAAATGAACATCAATCCAGTGCAGAAATTATAATATAATGTAGTTTTAGTAGTCATCATAACTAAAATATTAGTTAAAGAGACTACGTGCTGCATAATTACTGAAAATTTTGAATGATTCAGTTAAAATCTCTTCATTTGTATATAATACAATTGGTGCCAATCATGTGGCGAATTTGGAAATTACATAACATTCGTCATTCCAAATGTGACTGCTGACCTGAGTATTTCTCTCCACACTGGTTGCGGCAGTGTGACACACTTTTAATACACTATAGACAAAAAGTAAAAATCTTTTATTTTACCGAGAAATCCCAAAATGGACATAAAATTAATCCTTTCACAGACATATGTTAGTTGCAATGCAATTTATATAGGTGTTTGACCAGTGTTGGTATTGCAATAATGTGCGCTAAGTGTGAAATTACATATAGTATCAGACACCTCGCTACATTTACACACGGTTGGCTTATGTTTAATTATAACAGATTCATGGACAGAAATATTTAAAAATCTAAACTACTAGAAGCACATAAAGATATTAAAAAAGTATAGAGTTATTGCATAACTATTTACTACTTCAATATAGGTGTGTCATCAATTGAACACAATGTATATGCAGATGTAATGTAAAATTGACAGACCTAAAAGATATTCAAAAAGTGTTAGCTAAGTTATGATAACTGTTTTCCTTCAATTCAGTAACAAGTAATAATTATAAACTAAGTAGTGTCATCAGTATGCCCACGTATGGAAGGAGTCAGTTTGTTTCAGCCTGCGTTCAAGGTGGATTCGTATTTGAGTCACTGAACTAATCCCCATATAAAAATGAGGATGAAGTGGATCAGTGTGGGTTAAGTATTTATCTTGCTGAACCAGGGGGGGGAATGGAAATGTTTATCCCCCCCATGTGGCCGTGTGTTAAAATTGTATGTTCATAAGAGGGGGGAATGGCACACAGTCCGTGTGTGTTTACGTTTAAGAAAAGGCGGGCTGCAATGTCTATCTCTGTAAATTGAGGCCTGCAGGGCCAGGGCTTTTCAACTATAGATCCAAAAGTTGATTTCTAGATAGAGTAGTCAGCCTGTCCCCTACCTTCAATGTGGGGGCGACTACTTCAATGCCCCTAAATTCAGAGGCCCGATGATTCTCCTTGACAGTGATGTAGTGCAAATGACTTTGATACACTATGACGTCCTAGCTTTCCGTCCTAATATTCCCACTAGGTGCTTCCAGAATGGCACACGTAGTGTCGCACTGCGTCGGACCCTACATTACTGGAGTCCACAGGGGCCACAATTTAGAAGGTAGACTCACGAATAAGATTTACATTGATGAAACTAGCCGATTTTGAAACGTCACTCCGGTTGATTTAGAGCTAACTGAATTTTCTCTTTTGTTCCCTGTTTGCGATGCTGTACTTTACAGGTGCGTTACATCCTGTGAAACCTTTTCCATTACTTTCTGTAACAGTTTGATTGAATCTCTGAGCCTGTTTGTACCGATTTCGGGCTGAAAGGCCTTGAGTGCTAACCTCTTTGGATATTCTACTTTATGCCCTCTTATAGATTACTTTAGAGTTATCTGGGCGGTATTCTTCAAGCTGAGCGTCTCCCTGGTAGGAGATACGATGCACCAGTGTTTATTTCAGCGGATCTGTTGCTATGCTTCCTGTCCGTACTTGGCTAAAAGGTGTTAAGAAGAAGCAATACTAAACTCCTCTCTCTGGCTTTGGTGGATGGTTTTAGAATTTCACTGCGTTTTTTCAGCTTCCCCACGTCCCTTATGCTATATCCATTTATCGTTATCATTAATTTAAGCAATGAATCTGTTCTTACAGAATATTGGATGTTCCCTATAAACATGATCAATTTGCGCGTGCAGCTTCTCCCCTAATAAAATTTCTGCGAAACTGTCACCCAGGGGGTATTTTTTCAACCATTTCATTTATGGTGGCAACTAGTGTTAAGCAGATAATTGGCAGGTCCACTGTTGTGAAGAAGTTTTAGTCTTTAGTGTATTGTCTTCTATGTAAATGTTAATTAAAAGTCTACTGAGTTATTTCCTATGCATGTTAATGTGTGAAAGACGAGATCCGATCTTATTGTTAATATCATTCAGAAAGTGGTTCAAGTCTTCTTATTGCCTTCAAGATAAAGAACACATCATCGGGTATCTCGCCACAGAGACAAGATCCGCCAACGAATTCATGTTACCGCAGATGATCGTCTCCAAACTATGTCCAGAACAAGTGCATAAATCTCGTGCGAATTTTGTACCCATCGATGTTCACATTTTGTTAAAAAATTAAGTCCATCGAAATTTAAAAAGGCTTGATTGTTTAAGAATAAAATTGAATTGATACTTTTCTAAAATGAGCGTTGTTGTTCTATTTTAAAGGTTGCTATCAGTTGTTCTAGCGTCCTTTCGATGGCTTTCAATTCATCATCTTGTTTGGGTTATGGAGGTAATACATGAAGTTACAAACACAGGTGCCACAGTTTATAGCCCTTCTTGCCAATTTATATGTTCAAATGTAGCCCCGAGGTAGTTTTCCACTTTCTGCCCCCTCCCGACGAGCCGATGCGGTTTCGGTGTGATTCGGTTTTTTCCGGTAGCGGGTGACGCGGAGATGCGACGGACCCGCCGGACCACTTCGCCGAGGTGGGCGGAGGGTGGGGGCCAGTGCAGGGGCCAGAGAGTTATTTGATGGCGCAGGCGAGTTGAAAAGGGGACGCGATCGGGCCGACGCTAGCCCGCGATCGCGTTGACTACAGGCACGGCGCGCTGGAGCAGGGCGCCGCCATTGCGCGATACTTAGACGCATGCGCAGGGACCCAGAGCCAGGAGAAAGTCGCCGCCGAGGGCAGGCCAGCGGAGAGGATGTGATGGTTGCGGTGGCCATTGGTAGTTCGCGCATGCCGCGGGGCAAAGTGCCCCGAACACGACGGCCCCAATACAAGACCAAGGGCCTCCTGGGAATACCACTCCCAGAGAGCATAGGGGAAGGCACCAGGTGCCCTCATCAGCGGCCATAGGGCGGAGGAAGATCAGCCCGGGAATATAGATACAGTTCCGGCTGACACACAGGCAGTCATGAAGAGCAGAGGAAGGAGTAGGAAGGGGCTAGGGAGCGAGGGCTCTGCACCGTGGTAAGGCGTTCTCCTTAAGCCCAGGCAGGCCCCCAATTCCCAGGTAAGGGCAGGGGGCGTAACTGAAGAGGGAAGGCCCTAGAGAAGGAGGTCACCCCTACTTAGGAAGTCGAAAGGTGACAGTCTTGGCAGTGCCACAGCGGGTAGTCGGTAGTGATGGCCGCACTGGCAAATAGGCAAGTGGCGAGCTGGGTTTATGCTGCGTTCCAGCTGTGATTGTCTGATGGTGAAGGAAGCCTGCAGGCTGACCGGAGTGAGCTGTGGTCTGCCTGCAAGCTGGTAGTACTACTCGCAGTTTAATAGCTAGTTGTTAGTGATGGCCGTAGGGAGCCTGGTAGAGCTAGGCGGATGGGGCGCGTTATTACTCCGCAGGCCCTAAGTTTTCCCCAGCCCACCAGTTCGGGTTCATCAGCGGACAGCCCTAGGTTGTTCGTCACTTTAAGGGGGGAATAGATAGGGATATCGGGGTTGTGCGTCCGCTTGGCCGGTGTGGGTGTTACCGTAGAGAGTTCTGTGTTCCCGTGAAGCGGTGAGGTACCCCGCGTTGCGGGCCTCCATGGAATACTCACCCTGGTTAGGATCAGATGGATGCCCCTATTTTAGAAGAGTGTTGAGCGGGTACGCCCGACATCGTGAGTGCTCGGAAGGATTTCCACATAGTGCACCAAAACAGGCAAACAGATAATGATAGTGACTGCGCAGTCCCCCCACGACATCCGTAGGAGTACGGGCCATTGGGTGTGGGGGATCACAGGACCTGTGTGGGAACACCAGACATGCTAGCGGCTCGGATAGGTTACAGGTTAGATAGTTAGTGTTATGCGGTTTTGCTTGTTACCTCAGTAAGTGTTAGTATCTTTACTAAGTTATGTGTGTTATTTATCTTTCTTACCCTGGGCTATCTTTCATACGGGGGATCCTTGGTAGTGGAGCGCTGCACAGTAAATGGCATAAGAGGTTCCCCAGGCTCCCAGACTACGGGAGCTCAGATCTCGGAGCCACAGGTTGGGATACAGTTACCAGTAGTCCCTTAAGAAGAGAGTTTGCCGCAAGGACAGGGAGACGTGACCACAATGGGCTCAATGTGAGATTGGGTGGGGTCAAGAGGGCCTGGGTTCACAAAAGGGCACTTATATTCGAATTTGCCCGTGCGGTCTCTGAGATAGGACACCGCATCTCCACAACGTATGGCTGTAGAATAGACTCTATATACGTCGACTAGTCGTGTGACGTGAGTGAGCCTAAGCCAGAGATAATAGTTCTCCGCGGTGGTTAATTTCGTTAGGTATTTTGGGTAGAGAAAAGAATATTGCGATAACTGTGGATTTCAACACATTTTAGCGATATCATACATTCTTTTCTCAATTCAGGCTCCTGTTGCACTGCACATTATCCTAACGAGTGAGGAATCTACACGAATTCTTTTGAGATTAGTCCTTCAACGTGCATACGTGATGTCGTTTCCGACACGTATCCTCTCTGCTTCTCCCCTGTAGGATCCAGTGTCCATATCCTACCCTCCCACTTTTATCTGCTTGTTTAATGTGCATAGCCTTATCTTTCTATCTCTAGTTTTGTAATGCGATTTTCTCTTTCTAGGGTTAATTAGTCTTTGTATCTTAGTCTACCAGAGTCGATCTATCGATCCTCCTGGATTTTATCTAGAATGAATACTTCTAAGTATGGACGCTTGTCGCCAGCTAGGATAGACATTTGATTTATTTTTCATCAGGTTGAAGTTTTGAAATCCTCCATCTTATATTCCGTTGCATTATTGCTCACTATCTCCCTACTGTAGTTTCTGGCAAATCTTTTGAGATAAGAGTTTTTTAGGTTCAATGGTCTAACTGTAATTATATTGCGTCTAATAACATTGAAACATTCGCTCTTGGCGACTGGTGCGAAGTTCAGCCACCTTTTTATGGAGGTGGACATATTCATCTTTGTTAGTTCTTTTTTACTCAGATTGAATCTATTATTCCAATCCGCTTGCTCTTATTTTCTGTTGTCTTCTTCCTCCACGCTTTCTCTCGTGGGGGCATTTTCTGATTTGTTGTATTGGGGTTTCTTGTTCTTTCTGGATTCTTCTAACACTAGAAGCGATTCGAGTCAAGGGTGGTGGTTTTAAGTGTTTGGAGGGTTCTAAAAAACTGCCGCTGTGGTATGCGTGGATATTTGCTCCTCTCCCATAACTCATGGTTCTTATCCTGTCTTTCTCTAAGGTTGTCCTCTGTTCCCTTAGCGGAAGACTGTGCTCTCTTTCCTTGGCTTTGTTCCCTATGAGTGTTGCCGGGTGACTTCGTAGTGTCTCCTTGTACTCTCGCTTCCCTCTCATAGCGCTCTCTCTTATATTCCCCATATTGACGCCAAGTGGTATTTAAAGGTGGTGATCTATCATAGATCCCTGTCTCATACTACGTTTCTCCTCATGACTGTTATCACTGCGTTCTATGTGGTGATCTAGCTCTATAGTTGTATGTGGTGTGCTAGCTCTGCTGATAACTTTCCTGATTGTCCTTGCGCTTGGGGATCAATACTTGTGGCTACTGCATGTTCCCTCGTCTCATAATCATTTTTCTTGCTGGCCCTTTGGTGACTAATGGGTCTTCGAACTGTGGCGTGGTTTTTGTTTTTTTTTCCTTTATTCTCTCTAGGGTGTTTTCAATTACTGATCGCCTATCCGCCCCCCTATCTGGACGTGGTCTAGCCTTGATTAAATGATACATTTATGGCTATCCATATTTGAGGTAGTTCTTATGCCTGTCTGGATTGTGATATGCTCGACTGTGTTCGTCTTGAGTTAAATTTTGTTGCCTATGTTCTCTACTCCTATAATTCAAACATTCCTATCCCTGGTGGTTTAGGATGGGAACCAAGTGGACCCTTTTGCCATTTGGGTTGGACCCACTAAATATATCTCCTCGTCTCCGTCCTGAAACTTTTTATTTTTAGACTCTACAGTTTTTTTCAATGCGCTATTTTCCATCAGCCATTTTTTGTCCCAACATAGTAGGTGGGATTATCTGCTGGAAAATTTTCTAATCTACTTCTGAATTAATGAACCCTTCTCGTCAATTTTCATTAGGTCTTTGTGTTGATGTTTGATACATAAGTTCATTAGACTGATGACACAAGCATCCATGTTCTTCCATTGCGACATTACATGTCTGTCTGCTATTCAAAGGATGATTTTTTTCAAACCGAAACCCCTAGGAATAGCTTTTGATATCAAGTAATTTTCTAAGTAGACCCAGACCTTCTGGTCTCGTTCTGGTAAATTTATCAAGTTCAAGGTCAAGAAGCAGCATAGCAACCACAAATTCAACAAACGGGCCAGTATTAATATTTTATATACTTGTTACACCACACCAAACACAACCTCACATCATATTTTTTATTATCTAATATAGTTAAGGCGTTGTTTAGCACTTTTCAGCCCAGCCACACATTTAGGGAGGCTCCCCAGTTCAACACTCTAAGCCCCAGGGCCTGTCAGAACATTGAGTCTGAAGTCACCAGCTCGCTTATTGTTGCACAAAGCATATATTACTTAATCATACTTTGTTATAACATATACACTTGTAAAAACACTAAGTCTTTTGCTTGGGAAAATAGATAAAAAGACTATGCACTGTATTTTTCACTAGCCCATATTCCCCACACACTATCCTAGTAGAATAACTAGTATGCGATTTAAGAGTCCCCGCAACCTTATGTGTATTGTTGGAGCCATCATCCGAACCCCTATACCGGTTCTGGGTGACCTCGGGCATTACTGGGTTTCCCAACTTAACCTAGGGAACACCCCATGACTATTACAGGACACCTCCACATCCCTGATGCCCCTTTTACATTTTTGCGTCTGTGCTGAAGCAGGAACAAACCCCTGACCCAATTGCCAGGTTACTGCGGTGACTGGGCTGCATACTATCTAAATCCCTGTGGCGACATGGAGGAGGTTAATCAGGAGCCATTATAAAGGCATCATACCCAGCTGATTAACCCAAAAAGCATGGTACTGAACGGGGTTAACCGTATTTCTCACACACACTGATATGTTTGTCCCCTACAACCATCTTTTCTTGTCCCCATTTCAGTCCTCCCTGGACTGCATAATAAAGTTATGCAAACGTGGGCCACGTGGTTTATGGACACAGAGGGGACTCGTGAGCCGCATAAAACCAAGACGCTGATTACGAAGACACGTGTCATGCTATTATGGGTGGCCACGTTGAACGAAGCTATAGTAATCCTTTCTAATCGCTCGACCTCACAAAAGCGCAAAGGTTTAGTGAGAAGTGATTTGCAGGACACCTGAGAGGGGTTGCTGTCAACATGTATCCGCTTATAATTGTTCTTCATAACCTTCAAGAGTGGACGGAAAGTCAATAGTGAGAATTGGGTTAAGCATCAAACTACATCATAAGCCCGTTCAATTAATAGCCTCTTGCGAACGGAATAAGCTAGCACTCTCATCTTTTGGTTGCCAGTAAGGAATAATAAACATACACACACAAGATAATGAACCCGCTCGCTTCCGCTCCTCACCAGTGAGACAGCCCAAACAAAAGGGTAAAAGGAACAACGTGGGTTATGATTTGATTTGAAGTTATGTGTATATATTTACTTACGTTGCCACGGTCATTCATTGTGATTCTCTAATGTATAGCTTCTTCGTGACGGTAAGGGGGAATCAGCTCATGTAATAAAGGTCAAGAGCCGTCAGTTGTACAACGATCCCTGTTTTGGGGTCCATAGAGTGTCAGCTTTTGACCTGACTTTTGTACATATCGCGCTACTAAAATATGTATACAGTGCGACAATATGTATTTTATGTCTTTGGTTCCTTTCCAGGGCCAGCAACAAAGATTGCACTGCTATGGGTTTTCAGGTGGGTTTCGAGGAAGGTGGTGTCAGTATTTTGCCTAGTGTCGGGGTCCACGTTGTGCTGATACCAATAGTTAGTTAGCACGGGAAATCACGGACAAGTCGGAATCCCGGATACATATAGGCACAATGGTCCCGATGAAAATTGCTCCTGTGCTACTTCCTGCTCTCCGAAACTGTGTGCTTTGTGTCTTCAGCCCTCTTTACCTCTCTGCGTTCAATGCGATTGGCCGACAGATTAGCTCTCAGTCCTGTCATCCTATTGCTAATCTGCCTGGACCACTGTCTGGTATGAATAACAGCCCCACAAGTCACCT
Organism: Ascaphus truei; assembly: GCA_036426205.1. Taxonomy (NCBI): domain Eukaryota; kingdom Metazoa; phylum Chordata; class Amphibia; order Anura; family Ascaphidae; genus Ascaphus; species Ascaphus truei. Next base: position 19,600 of record WSYH01001500.1, read on the forward strand.
TAAACCTTGCACCTAACAGGCTTCTGAATAGCAAGTGTACGGAGTGGAAGCAAGCTGCGAGTGTATCCCGTGCTGAATGCAAGACCTCGACAATTGCCCTTCACCATACATGGCAGGCCAACTACGCATTGGCTGTGTTTGATAATAGCATGGTTATTGGTCGCGAATGGCTTTTTCTCATTCAGAGACGCGGTGGCTTATGAATACGAGATTCTGAGATGTAGATTTCCATGTGATGTTAGTATTCAGAATAGAACTAAGAGACGCCAATCTTGTTGGCCTCAGATTCACTTCAGATCAAGTCGCCAGAACAGCACTTTAAAGTTTGAAAGCACCAAATATGAGCTTGAAGGGAAATAGACCGCGGCCACTCAGCAGAATTCTAAGGCAGGGGACAATAATTCAGTCCAGCTTTTCGGGCCACAGTTTTTGGAAAGGTACATAGTCGGTGATGGCTGGATTGCAAGCCGAAAGAAGATCCAGGAACGTTTGGTCTCGCTCCCGGTCAAGGGGATTTGCAGCACCCTGGAGCGAAAAGAGCGGTGGCGTCGTGCGAACCTTCCTGAGCCAGATTAGAGTTGTCTCAGCTATTTTGCGGGTACATCCGATCCAAGGAACAATACTTTGTTTCTGTGCCTATTGCACTAGGAAGGTTGAGTAGTTTGTAGCTCCAGACCCCCGTAAGTGTGTTTTCTCCTGTTACTTTGTCAGCTCACTGTGTGTAACATCTTTTCAATGGAATAAATGACAATTTGATTTTACTTCTGGTTTTTACGCCAGTGACATGGTCCCCGGATAAAGTATAAACGCCTGCGTTCTCACCATGACAGTGCGATCTTGGGAATGTTTCACCTTGATTTCGTTCTCCCTCTCCCACCCTCACAGTTTGTTGAAAACTTAAATACAATGTAAGTAAAAAATAAACATAAAAACAAAAAAAGCCTCTACTTACGTTTCATCAGGGGCCCACGCTATCAAGTGCACGCGTTTCTCTTGGAGCTTTTGAAGCTGCCGCTATACTCTGCAGAACGATAGTGGTGCTATGAGCTTGCAGTCGTACTTTATTTACAATTTTATTTCATGCAAACCATATAAAGTTTTCCAAATATTATCTTATTATGTCTCTTGTTTACCTCACCTCGCTTAGCAGGGATTTATTGTACGGCGGGGTGTGTTGACAAGTTCAATACATTGTGTCTTATTCTGTGAAAATCTCGTAACTAGCTCTATATACAAATCGACATCAAGGGGAGCGGTGTATTTCATTCACATGACTGAAGCTTATAAATATGTGGAATCTTAACACTGTTTACAGACTTTGTGTGTGTGCCATTTATGCTTCTAGCGCAAAGCCGCATCATCTCGAGAGAAGCACGATGGTGTGGGGAGACGGTAAAGTATGCACTATGTAAGCCACCACATACATGTCAATTTTACCAAGATACGCTTTATTTCAGGAAGTACAATGAAACAAAAACATTTTTGTATGTGCTGGAAATAAGAACAATAACATGTTAAAAACAAAATCAAGAGAAAAAAAACTCTGTGAAGAAATACAACTCTACCTTCAACCCAATAACTTCTTCTTGCTTATACCTTGTGACATTTTCACAGTAACTGAATTGTTAGATGTTATTGTTTTTTTTTCTTTAATAACTGGAAGAATAGATGCATTCAGTATTTCTCCAATGCCGTAAACGTAAGGACACGCAATATCGTCATTGCGGGCTGCGTATTCTATGTATACTGAATAGAATGCATTTAATTTATGGTTCTTGTCTATTCAGTTCTCTGTAACGCATTACCGTTAATGTATCCATGGATAGAAAACCGAAAATTATTGGATGTTAGCTGGTCAGTAAGCTGTAATTCAAAACAGTTGTAGAAGTTGTGAAAGGGGTTGCTGCACACGATTAAAGTAGTTGCAGGATCTCGTATAGTTTCATAAGCTTATATTACACGATAGACCCTTCAGGTAGCCGAGATCAGAATCCTGAGGCGGCACCTGCGATGTGCATTCAACGCTGACTGAATAGTCTCTTCTCAAAAAAAATTAGTTTATGAGTCATTTTTTGAGCCTCCCGCTCGGCTTCTCAGGCAGAGCCTTCCTACTGATCGGGAATGGAAGAAGCACTTTCTTGAGAGTTTGGCATTGTTATACCGGTAGTTCTCTGAATAGCTACACATGCAAACACTACAAAAGTGTTTACACCTGCTCGGTAAGTATATCACTTCATCAAACTTCTGAATAGTTCCCCTAAGCATTTAAAGCAGTGGCCCCCTCACTACCACCGAGTGTTACAAGTAGGGAATAGAATGATAAATATAAGGGAATATGATAATCAATAGAGAATACAGTTTGTACAACTGGTTATATTATCCCTGACTGTCTTTTCCATAATGGGTCAGGTTACAAATACAAAACCTGTCTCGAGAATTTGAGCTTAAAGATACTTCTTGGCTCTTTCGACCCTCGTCCGATTGGAATGCATGCTTACATGGTATAATACATGGTCCCTGTGTAAGTGCTATCAGTACTTTCATACTTACATGATTTATCCTCGATGTGTTTTGTGTCCAACTCCATTTAGGAGGGCATGTACAGAGAAAATTGCTCTGTAAGTAGTTTTTATCCCGATCAGATAGCGGCACATTTTCAAACATGTCTGTACACAGTATCGTATAATTAATACACATAAAATGCCGTTTTGTCCTCCATGCAACTACAAAACCCATCACTGTGACATGCTAAAGACAGTTATTCAACACTGAACTAGGTGCAAAGTTCATCTTGTCTGTCTATGGCCATCAAACTACTTTCTGAGCAGCTCCGTCTATCTACCGCAAAGCTCCTCACCCCTAGCACATGCAGCACTTATCATCTAAGATCTGACTCCAAAGAATCGCTCATGGTCCCCAGGTTCAACTAGTATCTGCCGCCGACTTCCTCCTCTCTACGTGCACCTCACAACTGGAACATCTACCGAGACTCTCACGAGCCGCCACCATCTAAATTTTTTTTTTGTCTTGTTTTTTTTTTGTTTCAAAACTAAATGCTCACATTTTATTATCTGGTCGTGTAACTGTTAGATTTTAATCTGCGTCTGTAACTGTCTATACGTTTAGGACCATATGTCAGGGTCCAAGTCTGCCCCAGTCATTTTATCCTGCAAGTCAGCTTAGTCTTCCATTTATGTAATGTCATAACTAGTTAAGATCTGTAGCGAGCCTTTTGCCTGAAATATAATCAAAATCACTCACGTTTTCCGCTTAATTGCATTTCATTCTTCCTGGGCAGGATATTCCTCGTATAAGCTTGTGTGTGCGGTCAATTTCCTGGTTGTTTTAGTGAATATTAGAAATGTGGCTTCTGCGAAGCAAGGTAGTGAAAAAGTTGTCTAAGACTCAAGCGTCTCTTTTGGATAAAGACAATGAAATAGACTATGTATTTAGACAATTGCCTTGTATTGCAAAAAGACACGTCTCAAAAGTCACACACACTATATGTCCTGCCCCTAAATCACGCCTCAATCTAAAGCTTCTACGCCCAGACACACCTAGTATAACGCCCAGACACGCCTTGATACGCCTCTAACCAATTCTTTTTTTATATCTGCTATAAAACCTTACCAGTAGTATAAATTGAACAAAGGATTGGAAACACTGGCGTGCGTTTACTTTCATCATTTTTTCTACGTCTCCCAGCGCTGAAAGTTCCACCGAGATGGAGAAACAGTTGCAGGGCGGAAGCTTCCTGGGAAGTCGCATGACAAACAGGTGCGATCAGTGTAATCCGTCACAATGCTTCGTTCTACCTGGCAGCAGAGGAAAAGGTTCCTCTCGTATCTTGGAGCGTGGGTGAAGGAACGGATTTTACCTTTCAGTTTTGGTGTGTTTAGAAGTGGGAATTTCACCAAAGGTGTGAGTATACTTGTAAATTTTATATATGATGTTCAACCCCATTTGGGAATTTAATAGACCTAAATTTGACTGTGAGAGAATTGGGATGGCCTTTTTAACAGAATTTTTCGTAAGAGTCCAGTAATAATTCTGTGCACGACTGGAACTGCTTATCTCTCTCTAGCTGAACGACCCATTGTATATTGTGTGTTAAGTATAAATATTGCAATTATTTGTCATAATTTAGCTGTTTTCCTTTAGCAGTACTAATGGGTGCCTTGCAGAGTAATGATGACTCTGCCGAGAGAGCCATAGGAATGTACCAAATTTTCAATAGGCGTAGTGATAAATTGAGTCTGATCTCCTGAGGAATTTGTGCTCAGCAGCTAGTCCTTACCCGTTTGTCTGAAGATGCAGAGCGGTTGTTCACTGAAAATAGAGGCAATGTAGTTACAGCAGCAGAGGGCAAGACAATAACGAGAGATCTATGCTGGTCCGAATCAATCAGGGAGCATCAGAATAACTGGTGCCATGCTTTTAACTGTGGCTAATATGAGTCATTGGCAGAGGAGAGAAGTGCCCATATAGAGACAGGCAGAAGAATGGCGACAGTTCCAGGAATACTTGTTTCCTCTTGTTCTTTCGCTCCTTGTTCCCTCCACTCTCATTTTACCACTCATCCCTCCTACCTCTCCTCTTCCTCCCCTTATTTCGGTCCCACCTCGTTGACTAAACTCTATCTTCTTCATCCCTGCCCTTCGCTTGTCAACAGCCCCTAACACTCTTGTCAGATGTTTTCTCCCTTCCCTTCTATAATTACTTCACTTCTCCTTCTCACCCATTCATCCTCGTTTTCACCCCTACTACTTGTTCCCCTTTTTCCATCTATATTTTCCTTCTTCTTCTCCTCTACCCATCTCTCGTCCCTTCTTTCCAATTGTCTACTCGCGCACCTCCCCCCTCCGTTCTTCTCTTTTCTTTCCCACGGATTCCCCTTATCCTTGCTCGTGTTCGCAAATCCCCCTTTCTACTTTTCTATTCCATGTCCGTCAATCTCTACTGGTCTGCTCCTTTTCTTTCACACTTGCTCTATCCGCGTTAGTTTTTATCCCCTTGAACCTTTCGCCCGTGGGGGACTCAGAGTGAAAAGTCTCTGAAAAAAAAAAAAAAACAGCCTACCTTAGTAAGAGTTGTTTGTAACCCTGATGAATTTTTCCCTGAATGATTTGTGGTGTGTGAAAGTCATGCTGATTAACACTGTACAAAATATGAATATAGTGCTCATGATGATGAAATCTAAATTTTAAAAGTTTTTTAAAAAAAAAGGTGCTACACCGAATAAGGGAGAAGCTACGATCACAACGGAAGGGGAGTATATTCAGCCACCGTCCCTGTTATAGTTTGAAAGGTTTATTCGTCTGGCCAGGCGGTATAATTTTTAAACGCCGGACACATTTCTTTTGGTTGTGTGTAGTTTCTGTCTTAATAAAAGGAGGGGCAACAGCCTCTCCACTTACAGTTTTTTAAAGAATGGGAGCATTCACATTAAAATTAACTCGTTGTGCTTAAGCGTTTATAGTTTATCATGAGAAAAGGTAATGTAGAATTCTCTCTTTTCGTAAAGCAGTAAGATAACACATTTCAATTTATTTTACAGGATTGAGATTTATGAGTTTGTTTTTTTGTTAAAATGCTGGTGTAAGAGTCATAAGCCACTGTTTGAATTACTATATTGCTATATTATATGTATATAACGCCATTAATGTACATAGCGCTTCAAAACGGAGGGTGCCGTCCGGTGGGATGTGAGCTGAGGTCTGAGTGTGTATATATGTCTGTTAGCAGCATGGAGGTCAGTATTTTAGCGAGAGAATTGCTCCGTTTTATTAAATAGCAGTTAGAAGCCATACAAGACAAGGTAGGGTCAAGCTTGCGTTGTATTTAGGTCATGGTTATAACTGTTGCATTTGTTTGAAGATATGTTTTTAGCTTTTAAAAGAGGCCATAGTTAAACGGGATAGACAATTGTATTGATGGAAGTTTGCAGAGGATATGAGATTTCTTGCAGAAGGCACTTCAGGAATGAATTAATGAATAAAGAATGTTGGCTGCTCTTGTTGCATAGACTTGGTGTTATAAGTAATTTAAAATATTCCCGTTATTAGATCTTGAAGACCATACAAAATGCAGTTTTAGGACAGGGTGGAAGCTTCAATTTAAACTTAAAACTAATTAAATCACCGCGTGAGGATAATCCAGCAGATTAATATGAATTAGACAGTGAAACCCGTTTATCGTACTGTGAAATTTCTGGCTGTTTTCCCAGAAGAAAAAAAAAAAAATGCGCTTTGAAAATTATTATTTTTTTCTTTTTAAAGTAAGAGTGTCTTTTAAAGTAATGCTGCAGCGTGTGAGCCGTGTGCTCAGCACTTTGCAAAGAGTTCAAAATTATTTGTCTATTTTAAAAGGAAATCTTTTGTTCAGGATTTCAGGATTTTTTCTTATATTGTAAATGCCACAGTTGTTAAAAGACCTACTGCAGGCTTTTTCTTTTAACACAAGCAGTAAATAATTTTGTAGTCACAACACATACAAATCTATTTACCAGTTTAATATTGCTATATATCAAAGCAACCTGTTTTCATAACTATTTTTGTGTTTTTGTATTTTTGTTCACATATATAGATAATATATGAACAAAAGAGGGGAGACACATACATAGGTTATTGAATTTATTATAACAATGTTAACTCCAAGAGCTGACAGGCCCCTGGTAAATAATAATACCTTTGCAGATGTCACAGCAAAGCAGGTAGCAAGCCGTCCCTATGTTGAGGGATATATAATATCTGCCAAATTTATCATTTTGTAACCATTTATTTGTTTTTGGGTATGTCCTGGAAATAGAGTTAAAGGACAGGGGATATATTATTGCAAGTGTAATTGCATAAGTGAACAGGGTATATATTATATACAGGGCATTTCACATTTTTTTTTTAGCAGAATAGTTACAGTGGAGTGTTTGAAGTGAAAGCCAGGAGTGACTGTGGGTGTGGGACAATAGCCATGAGTGCAGGCTGTTGGGATGCTTGACTTGTGGGGCGAGTTTTAAGGTTAGTTAGTATTAAATGACTAAAAGGTTGTCACCATTTGCATCAGAAAAAATGGCAGATGGCAGTTAGGTATGAATGAGAGTAAGTGTGTATTGGGAGAAGAGAGATTGATTTGTAATTTGAGACAGTGTTTTTGTCTCCATTTTTGTAGATTGGGACAACTCTAGCAGTTTTCCAGGTCTTAGGGATATGGCCTGCAGACAGGATAGAGTTGATTATGGAAGCAATTGGTTTGGCACAGGCTGAGGTACCAAGTTTTAGGAACTTGGATTGTAGCAAAATCAAGTCCATATTGGTTGCTTAGTTTAAAATTTGAGGAGCATTAATAGGGAATATCTCTGTTTAATATTGCGGATGCTAATAATAGTAGTAACCATATTAATACAAGAATTTATTTCTAGGTATAAATTCTCTCCCTATGAGACACTTATGGTATGAGTTATGACCATCAGTAGTTCAAAGTAACGAATTAAGGACCATGTTATTGGTAATAAAACAATTAATAAGTGTTGCATGCAACTAATATATATTTTTGAGTCTTTCTAGGCACAGGTTAAAGCTGAAAGTGCACCTACGCAAGACGGGTTAATGGTCAAGCATTTTCTACGCAAGCATGCTCTTCATCCCAGATGAAAAGGCCATTTAAATACTACTCATCACCAGCATTGCAGTAAACATTTTGCTTATCATCATGGATACACATCACGCACGACAAAATGGTGCCAGCCTAAGCACAAACAGCAAATAAAGACAAAGACATAGCACCTGCAAATAAGTGTTTTGATGGACACAATACTCTCTGACCACTAATCAAGGGAGAAAGGTTATAGGCAAAAATGTCCAGGCCTCAACACACGAACTTTGAACTTTTTATTTTTACAGGTTTTTATTATTTTTCAGTTACAATGTATGCTCCATTATGTTTGTGTAAGTGGCGTCCCATAAGGATGACAAAATAGTATAAGGTATTATTTGTTTAACTTTGTTTATTTTGTTTGGATTTCTAGGTTAATAGAATCTCCCTGCAGAATGATATCTCGGTGGGAGAATGCTTTATCAGTCAAACACACAGTTATGTTAATTGCTCACAGGTAGAGTAAGAAACAGAAGAGATGCACCCAATACACAAGTGCTAAAAAGTAGTCTATGGGAAGAATAAGTTTCAAGGAATTTATTCCCAAATGTAGGAGTTGGGTTACTGTATGACAGGTTTACAGGGATATCCTAAATCATACAGCCACAGACATTTACTCATTTAACCAAGAATAGGTTTAGTTTAAATTAATGGCTCCGCAGAATAAAATAGCTCTGGACTATATTTTAGCCTCAAAAGGAGGGGCATGTATGCGCCTTAGTTAAAGCGCAATGTTGTGTATTTATCCAGGATTTAGGGACCATGGGGACTTGGTGGTTGGATTGATTTGCTTTGAGCGAAGCTAGCGAATGTTTTTGTATGTGTGTGTTTGTCCTACTCATTGCTCTCTATGTATTAAGTACAGCAAAACTCTGATCCAGAAGTGCGTTGCAACCCCCACCGACGCTATGCCTCTCTGCGGTGATGATGTCGCCAGTCCCCCAGATGAAGAGACAAAAGAAGAAATCAACTGGGCGGATATAATGGCCAGAAAAGAAAGGAATGAAGTTATGCACAACTTGGACATCTTGGTCCATCAGGACTATGAAACGGTTAACTGTTCTGTTCTTTAAATAGACTGTCTCTTAAGGATATGGGAGGACTGAGAAGACTGGATATGAGGAAGGTGGGAGGTCACAAAGGGACGTGAGTCAACCACAAGGAAAGGATCCTAAGTCAGACATTTTGACCATAGCAGCCATCTTGGTCCATTTTGCCATTCTGAGTAAATGCAGTATGAAAGATGTGTGCAAGAAGAATGTTTGTGCAGTCGCTCTTAGCAGAAATTAACCCCCACCAATTCTCACAAATAGCTGACCCTTAGATTATGTGACATATTGAGATGTAAGCCATTTTCTAATCTATAGAAATATTTAATGATATATATATATATATATCTATTGGTTGTGTGGCATGTGGGCCACTAAGATTGTACCCTGCAATCATACTGCCCTTTGTTATCTGGGATTCATCCTTCCCACTTTCTCGGAGAATTAGGTATGAAAATTCTCTATGGTTTTATTGTAGTGATTAGTATAATTGCAGAAATATTTGTTATTTTTCACTGTACTAAGTGTGCAATGCTTTCATTTGTCTCAAGGAAACCTTCAGTTTCATCTCACGCCATGTATGCAACTAATAATTCATATGTGGCCATGAACAGAGTCTATGATACTATTGGTCCCCATAAGGCCATAGTCATAGAGAAGCGTACCTAGTAAGGGTATTTGTTCTTTTAGAGAACAAAAAGGAGGGATTGTTAGGACCAGTATGTCAGGCCAGAGTCTGCACTCATGTTAAGCTTCCATTTTGTATGGTCATAACTAGTTAAGATTCTGTAGTCAGCCTTTTTGCTGAAATATAATTCATAAATGCACTCAGTTTCTCTGCTAAATTGCATTTCATTCTCCCTGGCCAGGATATTACTAGATACTTTTGTGAGGTCAATTTCCTGGTGTTTTAGTAGAATATAATAGAATGGTTCTCTGCAAGAAGCAAGGTAGTGAAATAAAGTTGCTAAGACTCAAGGTCTCTTTTGATAACAGACAATGAATAAGCTATGTATTCAGAACATTGCTTGTATTGAAAAGGGACACGTCTCAAAAGTCACGCCACTAATATGTCCTGCCCCTAAATCACGCCTCTAATTAAAGCTACGCCCAAGACACACCTAGTATACGCCTATGTCACGCCTATGATACGCCTCAATGTGAGATTGGGTGGGTCAGACCGGGCCAGAAACACCGTTACATTTGGAGGCGCTGCTGAGATCAGATCTGTCATCAGGACAGGCTCTAGCTACTGAGTGCGAATAGCCGTGCGGCTATTTGCACTCAACTGTGAATATCCACTGCCGTGTTTTTGTTCTTTTTAAATTGTTTATATTAATGGTACTTCAGAATGTTGGGTTCTCTCGTGTGCTCTTCTATTTTTTTGTTATCTTGTTACTACAAGCGGCTTGGGAGAACAACTTGAAGTGGAAGCACTCATTTATCCCCTACAACAACCACAAGGACTACTAAATTAGCAGATTCCTAAATCTGTCTCTGCGTCTCCCCTGCTGAAATCACTCTCCTGGCTTCCTATCAAATCCCGCATCTCACACTCAATTCTCCTCCTCACTTTTAAAGCTTTACCCTCTTCTGCTCCTCCTTACATCTCATCCCTAATTTCTCGCTATGCACCATCCCAACTTGCGTTCTGCTCAAGGATGTCTTCTCTCTACCCCCTTTGTATCTAAAGCCCTCTCTCACCTTAAACCTTTCTCGCTGACTGCCCCACACCTCTGGAATGCCCTTTCCATCAATACTTGATTAGAACCCTCTCTATCCACCTTTAATACCCACCTTAAGACACACTTGCTTAAAGAAGCATATGAGTAGATCCGCGGCTAATACTATACACCAGTTAGATAAAGCTTGGCCCCTCGCAGACGTACTTACCAGAATGCCCTCCTACTGTCTCTGTACATTCTTCCTACCTACCAATTGGATTGTAAGCTCTGCAGAACAGGGACTCCTCTTCCTAAATATTACTTTTATGTCTCAAGCACTTATTCCCATGATCTGTTATTTTTATTATTTGTTATTTATATGATGGTCACGTGTATTACTACTGTAAAGTGCTATGTACATTAATGGCGCTATATAAATAAAGACATACACACATACCTACATACATCTAGAAAATGTTTTACCAGCAAATAATATATTGAGAGTTATGTCTCATTTTCAAGTATGCCCTGGGACTAATGGATATTGGTTTTATGGTATTTACTAACATATAGTGTAGCGGTCATGTAAAATGCCTACAGTCATCTCTCCTGCTGGCAGTAAGGCCTGGTAAGTGTGGGCATGCCAGCAGTAATCATGGAGGTTTCCCCTCACAACCTGGTGGGGTGCTCTGTGTATGGCTGGGACTGGTCACATGCTCTGACTCCATGGTTAGTGATGTCAGAGATGTGTCAGCCTCAGAAGCTTACATAAGGCACAGCACTGTGTTCTAAAGTTAGTTGAAGTTGCTGCAAAGTTGAAGTGGAGTTGCAAAGTAGTTGGTTGCTGAGTGTTGCTGGAAAGCTCTTGTCAGAGCTGAGGAAGAGTTCTGTCAGTTATGTTATAGTAACTCCATGGGAGGCTGTGTCCAGGGACCTGGCACAGGACAGTGATTCCTGCGGGAATAGTGAATCCCTGATCTGGGTGACATACCTAACTAAAGGGAGCACTGGCGAGATGAGCGGCTGAAGATACTCCTTGTGGAGGGCAGTTGCCCTGCCGTGTCAATAAAGATGAGTTCAGCCAGAAACCCTCTCGTGTATCTATCTAAAATGAGTGTACAGAGAGGAGCACCACGGAGGAGTTCCTCGCCAGGATCATCCCCATGCGGACGCAGGGACCCTGGTGAGGTGGAGGCGCTGCACTGGAACTAGGTGAGACTCAGCACACTACCTCAGCTGCCTGTCTGACGGGTTCTCCCCACACACCATCATGCGGGAGACTCAGGAGTCCTGTAGCCAGCAGGTGCACCATATGACATATCCACACTGTAATGGGGTCCGGTTAGACCACAGGGGCCAATGTGAGATTGGGTGGGTCAGGCCGGGCCAGAAACACCGTTACAATAGTAATATCAACTAACATTGACTGAAGAATATTTAATCTAACTTATTGTCATTGCAGCAGGCATTTTTTATTTTGTAGAAGTATTTAATAATAGAATTTTACAGTTTTACATCTACATAACAAAATGTATAATTCAGCTACTCCCATGGCTACAGCTTGATATATTTGTCGAAACTAGAGTTTGTTTATGTTACGATGATATGAAAACTCAGTTTTAAATGGGATGATGATTTACAAATCCACAATTTTATGTAGTCATTTCAAGTTTCTGCAGTGACTCGTTGCTTTCTTGTTTTATGATCATTTGTGCAAAAGACACCACCAGGTACACACTCAACAATAAAAAGTTTAAATAACCGAGATTTGCACCTCTGAAAAATCTGATGCAATTTTTTTCAGCTATTCCTCTCTATTTAGAACTTTAGCACATAACAATTATAGCATTTAATATTCTATATCCACTGTCTGATAACACATCATTGGGATAACTTGTTGAGTTTGTATTCATTTTATAAAGCACGAATAAATAGTTGAATGAACAGTCATCATTTGGTAAATTCCCCTTACAAAAGAACATCAACTATTATTTATCTAGCAAATCAATCTTGGTACTTTGCTCCCTGTTTTCATGCCAAAGGTGGAGTCTTGATAGTTGACCTAAAGCCAACATTTTGTAAATGATTTAACAATCTCATTGTCTTCCTTAAAAAAATGTCAGCATGCGTAAAGTAAATATTTGGGTGTTCCTTTGGAAATCAAGCACAATTTATTTTAATTCGGGGTCTCTGATTTGGGAAGTGTCTGTCAATCAACCAATAAAGGAGGGGGGAAGGGGAAGATTTTTTTTGCACTAACGTTTGCTCAACACAGTGACATCAGACAAAAAGGGGGCAGCCAGGAAAAATTAAACCCTTCCCAAGCTTCAGCTCATCTTGATTGCAAACTAATATTATTTTCTAAGTGTTGGATTTTGTTAAAAAATTATAAACTGCCCAGATTTTTTATCTCTTAAACATTTCACTGCTAATAATACACTAGGGTGCTAGTGGGCACTGCCCCTTTAAAAGGCAATACTCATCAAGAAGAGCTAGGCAGAATATATCAGGAAGAAACTATTGCAATCTGGTAAATATTTGACTACATGTTTACTTTCTTTTTCCGTGCTTGAGCAGTGCGGTTGATAAGAAAGACCTTGGTTCTGTTGGCTTGTAGATAACTGTGATACATAGCCCTAAATTGCAGAAACGGACCAACAAAAGTATTGAACTGTACTTGCGTGGAGCTCCGTCATTATGCGTACATGGTCATGAATGAAAAGCTCATGCTTTCAGCTGTATATGTTCAACAGTTGTCTCCTGAATCCAGATAACTCATAACCCTGGCATTAGCTCTGTTTCCAGTTATCAGATAACTTTGCATATGGACACAATGTTCTTCAGGGATCCCAGGTAAGCATTCACATATATAATTTAAATTATTTTGTTTTTAAAGTTGATCCACGTGATGTCCACTTTTTACATGTTTGACTCCTTTTTTATTTATTTTTTATTAGCCTGAAATGTGGGACCTCCCAAAATAATGCCAGTGAGTTCCCTGTTCAAGATCTATTTTACTTTGCTGGTTTTGGCATTTATGGGTTAAAATATGGCAATAGACAACTTAACCATTGGGGAGGCAATACATGGAATGTTGATATGACAGAAAGCTAGCCATTTAATAATGGGCTCAGCATCAGTGGCAATATTGGTACTGGCCTGAAAGAGTAGTTTAGTGCCAAAAACACTGCCTTTGAAGTCGATGAACCCAGTTTGAATCCCAGTTTCAGCTTTTGTTGCCTACTTGTGAACTTGGGCAATTCAATTTACCTTTGTGTGCCTCAGGCATTCAAATTAGACTGTGAACTTCTCCGGACAGGGAACTCATTGTGCCTACAAAATTCTGTGTCCAGTGCTGCATAAACTGTCAGCATTATATTAAAAACAATTACTAGTACTACTTCTGGTGGCCATTTTGCCTCCCAGAAATTCTGGAAAGTTTTAAATATTTATATTTGGAATCAGGGAGGAATTTAGTTTATCCCTTCTGAGATATCATTGGATGATATGTCACTGGGGTTTTGTTTGCCTTCTTCTGGATCAATGTACTGTAAGTATGGATATAGGATAAAGTATCTGTCATCTAAATTTAGTGTACGTTGAACTTGATGGATGTATGCCTTTTTTCAACCTCATCTAATATGTAACTATATGGATAGCTCCTGCTAGCACAGCCAGTCTGGGTTACTCTTAAGGAAATATTAATGGATAACTGGAGCTGTAGATATATACAGTATACATTAAGTAGTTAAAATAATTACAACATTATTATACCAGCCATAGGACTCTTACTTATATTGTAAAAATAGCCTCTCGTGTTTGGAATTTGAAATGAACATACAGTACTATAAAGTTAAATTGAGTATAGTCCTACATGTTTAACTATCGTAAACATTATTTTTTGAAAGTGCAGAAATCCTCCAATAACTACAGTTTCTTATACAGTACCCAGCATAGGTTCCTATAGCCCTCTACTCTGTCCTAAGTGGCATATATAAAATATCACACAAGCTAAAGGGGCGACAAGCTGCATTCTTGGAGATCAGATACAGCCCTTTGGTCTGAAATCTTCCACCCAGAGTCATATGCAGGGATAAACACTGGGACTAACTGTAATTTCATTAGCCGTCACAAAACAGCAAATAAAGTAAGGATGTTTTTTTTTAAAGAGGAGGGGAGTTACTAGAGCATATGTAAGAAGTCAAATAATGTTTTGCAGTTAATTTATCATTAATATCTGTTTGACAAAGTGTCAAAGTATTTTTCTTTGGTGTCATCAGTTAACAATTTAGGGAGTATCCAGGAGTTAGGGAAGAGTTAAAGGAGCAGTTCTGCCAGCTATGTTTTTCTTTTTCACTCCCCTGTCTTTACATACTGTACAGTAGGTTGGAAGCAAGGAGTCTCCAGTGGTGAACTGCATTCATTTTAGCCTTGGGTAGGGTGTTAACAGCAGCATTCCCAACAGGGGAAATAAAATGGTGTTTAAATCTTCTGCGTTATGCAGCCTAATTGGAAGCCACAATGTCATCAGCCCACTAGATGCAGGCATTTAAATTTACGAGGAAGTAAGCAGCAGTAGAAGACGTATCTCGGGAACCAGTAGTTCACATTTGACTCTAGAATACTTTGGTATACAGAGGGGTTCGTGGTCGACGCAATGACTGCAATGTTCCAAGGTCCTGTGGCTGCAAAACAAGCCCAAATCATCACCCCTCCACCACCGTGCTTGACAGTTGGTATGAGGTGTTTGTGCTGATATGCTGTGTTTGGTTTCGCCAAATGTGGCGCTGTGCATTATGGCCAAACATCTCCACTTTGGTCTCGTCTGTACAAAGGACATTGTTCCAGAAGTCTTGTGGTTTGTTCAGATGCAACTTTGCAAAGCTAAGCCGTGCTGCCATGTTCTTTTTAGAGAGAAGAGGCTTTCTCCTGGCAACCCTTCCAAACAAACCATACTTGTTCAGTCTTTTTCTAATTGTACTGTCATGAACTTGAACATTTAACATGTTAACTGAGGCCTGTAGAGTCTGAGATGTAACGCTTGGGGTTTTTGGAATTTCTCTGAGCATTGCACGGTCTGACCTTGGGGTGAATTTGCTGGGACGTCCACTCCTGGGAAGATTGGCAATTGTCTTGAATGTTTTTCACTTTTGAATAATCTTTCTCACTGTAGAATGATGGACTTTAAATTGTTTGGAAATGGCCTTATAACCCTTCCCAGATTGATGGGCAGCAACAATTTCTTCTCTAAGATCATTGCTAATTTCTAGCCTCCTTGGCATTGTGTTAACACACACCTGAATGCTCCAGACCAGCCAACTGCTAAAACTTCGACTTTTATAGAGGTGGTCACACTTGCTAATAATCAATTAATCAAGGGCATTTGATTAGCAGCACCTATCTGCTACTTAGTCGGTGCTGAAGCCAGGGGAGGAAATAACGGATTTTCCTTTCAGTTTTGGCGTCTAGAAGTGGGAAGTTCACAGAGGTTGTGAGTATATATGTAAATTTTTATATATGATACTTCACCCCCTCTGGGAATTTAATAGACCTAAATTGTGACTGAAGAATTGGGATAGGCCCTTTTAAACAGAATTTTTGGTTAGAGTCCAGTAAATTCTGTGCACGACTGGACTGTTATCTCTGATCTAGCTGAACGACCATTGTATATTGTGTAAGTATAAATATTGCAATTATTTGTCATAATTAAGCTGTTTTTCTTTAAGCCACTAATGGGTGCTTGCATGAGTAAGAATGACTCTGGACGGAAGCCTAGGAATGTACAATTTTTAAATGCGAGTGTAAATCTGGTCTGATTCCTGAGGAATTTGTTGCTCAGACAGCTAGTCATTACCCGTTTGTCGAATATGCAGAAGGTTGTTCTCGGCATGAAAATAAGGCAATGTATTTACAGTACAAGGCAGAGGGCAGAATAGACAGAGATCTTATGCTGGTCTCAGAAATCAATCAGGAATAATAGCTCAGAATAATGGTGTCTGTTTTAATTGTGGTGGTTTTGGTCATTGGCAGAGTGTGTGCCACTATCAGTCAGAAGCAGGGAAGTGCTGCTTTGCCCGTGGGGCTCAGAGTGAAAGTCTCTGTAAAAAAAAACAAAAAAAAAACGCTACTTTATGTAGAGTTTGTTTGTAACCCTGATGAATTTTCTCCTGAATGATTTCTTGTGTGAGACACTGTATGGTCATGCTTATTAACATCTGTACAAAAAATATGAATATTAGTTGCTCATGATGAAATCTAAATTTTAAAAGGTTTAAAAAAAAAAAAAAAAAAGTGTACACCGAATATAGAGAGAAATACCTCACAACGGAAGGGGAGTATATTCAGCTCAGTCCCTGGTTATAGTTTAAAAGGGTTATTCGTCCTGGCCAGGCGGATACTTTTTAAACCGGACACTTTTCTTTTCGTGTGTGGTATTTCTATCTTAATAAAAGGAGGGGCACAGCCTCTCTCTTACAGTTTAAAGAATGCGAAGCATTCACATTAAAATTAACTAGCTCTGTGTTTAAGCAGTTTAATCATGAGAACAAGGTAATGTAGAACTGTCTTCTTTTCCGTAAAGCAGTAAGATAACACATTTCAATTTTATTTCTACAGGATTAAGATGTTTTTGTTTAAAATGCTGATAAGAGCTCATAAGCACTGTTTGAATTAATATATTGCATTATATATGTATATAACGCCATCAGTGTACATAGCGCTTCAAAAGGAGGGTGTCCGTGGTGTGAGCGGAGTGTGATGATATCTGCCTTTAGCAGCATGGAGGTCAGTTATTTTAGCGAGAATTGTCTCCGTTAAATAAGCAGTGTAGAAGCCATACAAGACAGGTAGGGTCAAGCTTGCTGTTTATTTAGTCATGGTATAACTGTTGCATGTTTGAAGATATTTTGTTTAGCTTAAAAGAGGGCATAGTTAAAACGGGATAGCAATTGTATTGATGGAAGTTTGCAGGAATATGAGATTTCTTGCAGAAGGCATTCAGGTGAATGAATGAAAGAATGTTGCATGCTCTTGTTGGCATAGACTTGGTGTTTATAAGTAATTTAAAATATTCCCGTTATTTAATCTTTGAAAGACCATACAAAATGCAGTTTTAGGACAGCGTGGAAAGCTTCATATTTAACATTAAACTAACGTTAGAATCCCCTGCGTGAGGATTAATCCAGCAGTTAATATGAATTAGACAGGGAAACCCGTTATCTGTACTGTGGAATTTCTGGCTGTTTTCCCAGAAAAAAAAAAAAAAAAAAAAGGCGCTTTGAAATTTTTTCTTTTTTTTTCTTTTTAAAGTCAGAGTGTCTTTTAAAGTGAATGCTGGCCGTGTGCTCAGCACTTTGCAAAGAGTTCAAAATTATTTGTCTATTTTAAAAGGAAATCTTTTGTTCAGGATTTCAGGATTTTTTCTTATATTGTAAATGCCACAGTTGTTAAAAGACCTACTGCAGGCTTTTTCTTTTAACACAAGCAGTAAATAATTTTGTAGTCACAACACATACAAATCTATTTACCTGTTTAATATTGCTATATATCAAAGCAACCTGTTTTCATAATTTTTTTTGTATTTTTGTATTTTTGTTC
This sequence comes from Ascaphus truei, assembly GCA_036426205.1. NCBI lineage: Eukaryota > Metazoa > Chordata > Amphibia > Anura > Ascaphidae > Ascaphus > Ascaphus truei. The sequence goes on from WSYH01001500.1 coordinate 37,556, forward strand.
ACATATATAGATAATATATGAACAAAAGAGGGGAGATACATACATAGGTTCAGAATTTATTATAGCAATGTTAACTCCAAGGGCTCTTGCAGTAATAAAAAGTTGCTGCGTATACTATTAACAAGGGCTGACATGCCCCTGGTAAAAAAAAATAATAATAATACCTTTGCAGATGTCACAGCAAAGCAGGTAGCAAGCCGTCCCTATGTTGAGGGATATATGATATGTGCCAAATTTATAATTTTATAACCATTTATTTGTTTATTTCCATTTCCTGGAAATAGAATTAAAGGACAGGGGATATATAATTGCATAAGTGTACAGGGTATATATATTATATACAAGGCATTTCACATTTTTTTTAGCAGAATAGTTACAGTGGAGTGCTTGAGGTGAAAGCCAGGAGTGACTGTGGGTGTGGGACAATAGCCATGAGTGCAGGCTGTTGGGATGCTTGACTTGTGGGGCGAGTTTTAAGGTTAGTTAGTATTAAATGACTAAAAGGTTGACACCATTTGCATCAGAGAAAATGGCAGATGGCAGTTAGGTATGAATGAGAATAAGTGTGTATTGGGAGAAGAGAGATTGATTTGTAATTTGAGACAGTGTTTTTGTCTCCATTTTTGTAGATTGGGACAACTCTAGCAGTTTTCCAGGTCTTAGGGATATGGCCTGCAGACAGGATAGAGTTGATTATGGAAGCAATTGGTTTGGCACAGGCTGAGGTACCAAGTTTTAGGAACTTGGATTGTAGCAAAGTCAAGTCCATATTGGTTGCTTAATTTAAAATTTGAGGAGCGTTAATAGGGAATATCTCTGTTTAATATTGTGGATGCTAATAATAGTAGTAACCATATTAATACAAGAATTTATTTCTAGGTATAAATTCTCTCCCTATGAGACACTTATGGGATGAGTTATGACCATCAGTAGTTCAAAGTAACGAATTAAGGACCATGTTATTGGTAATAAAACAATTAATAAGTATTGCATGCAACTAATATATATTTTTGAGTCTTTCTAGGCACAGGTTAAAGCTGAAAGTGCACCAACGCAAGACGGGTTAATGGTCAAGCATTTTCTACGCAAGCACGCTCTTCATCCCAGATGAAAAGGCCATTTAGATGCTACTCATCACCAGCATTGCAGTAAAAATTTCTTATCATCATGGATACACATCAAGCACGTCAAAATGGTGCCAGCCTAAGCACAAACAGCAAATAAAGACAAAGACATAGCACCTGCAAATAAGTGTTTTGATGGACACAATACTCTCTGACCACTAATCAAGGGAGAAAGGTTATAGGCAAAAATGTCCAGGCCTCAACACACGAACTTTGAACTTTTTATTTTTACAGGTTTTTATTATTTTTCAGTTACAATGTATGCTCCATTATGTTTGTGTAAGTGGCGTCCCATAAGGATGACAAAATAGTATAAGGTATTATTTGTTTAACTTTGTTTATTTTGTTTGGATTTCTAGGTTAATAGAATCTCCCTGCAGAATGATATCCCGGTGGGAGAATGCTTTATCAGTCAAACACACGGTTATGTTAATTGCTCACAGGTAGAGTTAGAAACAGAAGAGATGCACCCAATACACAAGTGCTAAAAAGTAGTCTATGGGAAGAATAAGTTTCAGGGAATTTATTCCCAAATGTAGGAGTTGAGTTACTGTATGACAGGTTTACAGGGATATCCTAAATCATACAGCCACAGACATTTACTCATTTAACCAAGAATAGGTTTAGTTTAAATTAATGGCTCCACAGAATAAAATAGCTCTGGACTATATTTTAGCCTCAAAAGGAGGGGCATGTATGCGCCCTAGTTAAAGCGCAATGTTGTGTATTTATCCAGGATTTAGGGACCATGGGGACTTGGTGGTTGGATTGATTTGCTTTGAGCGAAGTTAGCGAATGTTTTTGTATGTGTGTGTTTGTCCTACTCATTGCTCTCTATGTATTAAGTACAGCAAAACTCTGATCCAGAAGTGCGTTGCAACCCCCACCGACGCTATGCCTCTCTGCAGTGATGATGTCGCCAGTCCCCCAGAAGAAGAGACCAAAGAAGAAATCAACTGGGCTGATATAATGGCCGGAAAAGAAAGGAATGAAGTTATGCACAACTTGGACATCTTGGTCCATCAGGACTATGAAACGGTTAACTGTTCTGTTCTTTAAATAGACTGTCTCTTAAGGATATGGGAGGACTGAGAAGACTGGATATGAGGAAGGTGGGAGGTCACAAAGGGACGTGAGTCAACCACAAGGAAAGGATCACAAGTCAGCCATTTTGACCAAAGCAGCCATCTTGGTCCGTTTTGCCATTCTGAGTAAATGCAGTATGAAAGATGTATGCAAGAAGAATGTTTGTGCAGTCGCTCTTAGCAGAAATTAGCCCCCACCAATTCTCACATATAGCTGACCCTTAGATTATGTGACATATTGAGATGTAAGCCATTTTCTAATCTATAGAAATATTTAATGATATATATATATATATATCTCTATTGGTTGTGTGGCATGTGGGCCACTAAGATTGTACCCTGCAATCACACTGCCCTTTGTTATCTGGGATTCATCCTTCCCACTTTCTCTGAGAATTAGGTATGAAAATTCTCTATGGTTTTATTGTAGTGATTAGTATAATCGCAGCAATTTTTGTTATTTTTCACTGTGCTAAGTGTGCAATGCTTTCATTTGTCTCAAGGAAACCTTCAGTTTCATCTCACGCCATGTATGCGACTAATAATTCATATGTGGCCATGAACAGAGTCTATGATACTATTGGTCCCCATAAGGCCATTGTCATAGAGAAGCGTACCTAGTAAGGGTATTTGTTCTTTTAGAGAACAAAAAGGAGGGATTGTTAAGACCAGTATGTCAGGCCAGAATGTGCACTCATGTTAAGCTTCCATTTTTTCATTTTGTTCGTCTCCCAGGCCTGAAAAGTTCACCGAAGATCGGGGATAACAGTTGCAGGGCGTGAAGCTTCCTGGGAAGTCTGCTGCAAACAGGTGCAGATAGTGTATCCAGTCACAATGCTTCAGTGTACCTGGCAGAGGAAAGGTTCCTCTCGGTTCTGGAGTGTGGGTGAAGGAAAAACGGATTTTCCTTTCAGTTACATACGCCTATAACATATATTATCTCTTACTGTGCATGGAATGTCTTGTATATAATGTAAAATCTTGCTTGTAGAGGGAGAGGGGGTTGGCCCGGTATTAAAGGGGTTGCATATGGCCACCCCTGCCCTCATAAGGGAGGCAAGGGTTTAACTGGGTTAATCTGTGTCTCCACGTTAGGGATTGGATACAGATAATTGTTCACCAATAGTCTGTATTCAATGTTAAGAATAGGGTTACACAGGTATATAAATTGTGCTTCTGATTCCACCTGGAATGTTACCGGATTGCTAGAGAATTGCTAGCTGATACTTCTCCATCCCCCAACCCTAAGTAAGTGTTACCTTCTTGTCTGTTAATTGTACTATATTGCTGTGTTCACCTTTTTAAGGAATAAATTATATTTTATTATATCTAAGCCTCGTTCAGTTCAACCCAGATATTTGGTGTTCATTATATCTTGTCATAAGCTACCGTGACAAGCTCTATAATTAACTGGTGGCAAGCGGCGGAATTGAACTGAACCTATATTACAGTGTTCTGTGGGACTCTGTAATATAGTGGGAACTCGAGAGTAATTGCAAGTTCCTGGGACTAAAGATATTGAACACACAGTAGTGCAACAGTTAACACAAGTTGTAATACCACCTCACTGCTGCGACCATGAACCATGAGCGAGGCTGAAGGCTCATCCAACATGATGACCCGAGCTCAGTTAAAAGACAAGTGCCGTGAATATGGACTGCCCTATGAGAAGAGGAGGTCGCAGACATGGTTGACGCAATCAGTGACTATGAAGCCCAGCTTGCAGAGCCTCAGGATACGGCTCAGCTTGCCCTTTTACAGCCACCAGGAGATCAGGGATGGAACCCAGTGCCGGGGCGGCGGAATCTCGGGAAAGGAACGAGTGCACCTCCCGGGAGCAGTGCAACAGGAGGGGTACTGGTTGCTGCGGCTACCAGTCCGTTCACCCCTGAAATGTTGGCACTGATTACTGCGTGGGGAGACAGAGGGACACTGGAGGACCGGCTTCAGTTTATCACTATGGCAGTGAACAGACCCGCTTATTGCCCCCCCTGTCCAACCCAACACAGATGAACTCAAACTGGATCAGCACAGTCTCACAAAGTTCGTGGAAGGTACTGATCAGATTGACAGTTTTCTAAAGAACTTTGAGACACAGTGTCGGTGGTACAAAGTGCTTCCCCAGCATCGGGTTGCACGTTTGGACCCCTTGCTGTCTGGCTTGGCTAAGCAGACGATGATGGCGCTTCCAGATGAGTATGCTGATGACTATGACCACTTGAAAGAACTGTTATTGTTTCAGTACGGTTTTAGCCCTGAAGCCTACCGGGGTAAATTCCGGCAGGAAGAGAGGCAGCCCCAGGAGTCCTATGTTACCTACGTGACCCGCATGGCTTTGTACGGGATACGCTGGGTGGAGGGCTATGAGGCACGGACTTACCAATGCCTGCAGGGGGGTATTGAAGAACTGCTCACCTATTTAACCAATTGTCCTTAAAAAGTAGGTGCAAGGGGTGGGTTATGTTATAAACAGGATTTGAACAAAGAGGTTCAAGAAGTACCCCTATAACTGCACTCTAAACTATATGTATATGTTTCAGGAGTAGTAGGGTAAAATATCCCCTATACCAGAAACTAAAAGGCGAAAGCGGCGCAAAAAATAAAAAAGTTTTATTACATATTTCAATAATGGACACTCAAATAGATAAAATGGGTATGAACTGGACCCCTAAAGGGAGCAAAAATAGGAACACATATAGCCACTGAGTCTGAGTATTCGTGATAGCAAGTGTTCTGTGAAAAGTAGCTTTAGTAATACGGAACACTGTTGGTATTTGCTTAAACGGGTACTCTGTAGAAAGTATACAGATAAAGGGAGTGATAATTCCTACTGATGTATATACTCCTAGAACTGTGTCAATAACCTGGGTGTAAACCCTTGTACGTGTGTAACTGGAGTGCTGCAGTCTGTGTGATTGGCTGGGAATGGGTAAGTGACAGAGTATTCCTTGGTTGGTAGATACCAGCACTATGTGCTACATGTAGTGTAAACCAAGGATATGTATACTGTAGACAACACAATCCTATATGCAACAGAATAATCACAGACCCCAAGAGGGTAATGGCATATCAGTCTCGCGATTCACACCTCTGCCAAGATAGCACACAAAGCAGAAAACTCCATAGACACAGATGTCTGCCGTTACAGCCGCAACAAAGCCCGTGGTTGGCGAATTGCCAAGACCCGCGAGGAGGGAAGGTATGATAAATCACAGCTACAGGGAGCTTGAAACCGGCTAGCCTATACCAGGAGAATAGAGGAATACAACCCGTTTCAGATGGCTGAGAGTGTCCTTGCAGTCGCTCCTACAGTGACGTCGCCGTCATGACGTCAGCAAACACCCGACACGTGTTTCGCGCGGATGACGCGCTTCATCAGGGGTCCAGTTCATACCCATTTTATCTATTTGAGTGTCCATTATTGAAATATGTAATAAAACTTTTTTATTTTTTGCGCCGCTTTCGCCTTTTAGTTTCTGGTATAGGGGATATTTTACCCTACTACTCCTGAAACATATACATATAGTTTAGAGTGCAGTTATAGGGTTACTTCTTGAACCTCTTTGTTCAAATCCTGTTTATAACAATGCCTGCAGGACCTCATCTTTCAGGAGCAGCTCATGCAGCAGTGCCCGCCGGCGGTGAGGGCTTGGGTGTACGACAAGAAGCCCAAGACTTACCAGGAGGCGGCGAGGCTTGCAGAAGACTATGTGGCCAGCCGAGCCCTGATGACCGCCAAAGCAGTAGGCAAGGCGGCGGTAGCACTGGCCAAAAAGTCTGTCAATACCCCCCAATGGACTCAGAGGCCGCCTGCAGGCAGCAGTCCACCGAAGGCGGGGGAGCTCCGGCACGAGCGCCGATGCAACAACTGCAACCGCCCTGGTCACATCAGACCAGATTGCCCAGAACCCCTGTGTTCCGGCAGACCCCATCTGGGGCAATGCACCCCAGCTGCGAAGCCGGTAGCCCGCGTACGGGTGGCTTCCACCAAAGACTCCGGACCGGTCATGGAACCAACTCCCAGCGAGACGTCCCATGCAGCACCTGTTCCGGTTTCATCGGTGCCCACAGCCAGGAGTGGAGGACATCTCAGCGCGGACCTGCAGCAGAGGGACGGCCAGGGCAGACATCTCACCCCGGTCACAGTCGGTGACCGGCAAGCAGTCGGCTTGATGGATTCAGGAGCTGCAGTGACCCTGGTCTGACCTGATATGGTCTGGCCAGAGGAATTGCTCCCAGGCCCTGGGATGCAGATCACTGTGGCCAACGGAGAGCCACGTTTCCTGCAAGTGGCCAGAATCTTTTTGTATTGGGGGGAGGGCCAAGGTGTTCGGGAGGTGGGGGTTTTACCTGGTTTGGATGCTGAAGTTCTTCTTGGCAATGATCTGGGTCCGATGACCTACACCTACGACCGAGTGCCCAAACCCGCTGCAGTGGCGGCGGTTACCCGGAGTCAGACAGCGGCAATGGCGGCGGCGCCAGTCCCCCAGCCTTTGGGACCAACATTAGCGGAGGGCACAGAGGAGCCCGGGGAGGTAAGCCAGGATCAGTTGCAACCACAGACTGACTTACTGTTTCCCCTCGCCCTTCCCATTCTCCGGAAAATGACATGACTGGGGGGTGGCCAGAATTAGGAGCCCAGTTTAGGAAGGCAGTGAAGACAGACCCTACCCTGGCTGGCGTGAGACTTCGGGCGTCCGAATCTCAGGCAGGGGAAGGCACTGAGCACTGCCTATGGTATAAGGGACTCCTGTAAAGAGAAGTAAGGGAACCCAGGGATAGAGGAGGGATTGACTGGTAAGCAACAGCTAGTAGTGCCCCAGGGGTACAGACAGCAACTGTTGCTTGTAGCTCACTCTATTCCGTAGCGGGACATCAGGGGGTCAACAGAACGCGAGCCCGGTTATTACAGCGTTACTACTGGCCGGGGTCATCTCGAGATGTGGGCACTTTCTGCCGCTCTTGTGATGCCTGCCAGCGAGTGGGTAAGGCGGGCAACTGTGTGAAGGCACCTCTGAGACCCCTACCGATAATAGGGGAACCTTCCAGAAAGTAGCGATGGATCTTATAGACCCCTTATGATTCCTAGCAGGTCAGAGAAGCACTACATTCTCACAGTGGGGAATTTTGCCACCCGGTACCCTGAGGCGGTAGCGCTTGGCACTATAGATGCCAAGACAGTGGCAGCAGCTTTGCTGAACATTTTTTCTAGGGTAGGTTTCCCTAGTGAGGTCCTAACCAATCAGGGGTTGCAGTTCATGAGTGAACTGTTACATTGTCTCTGGGATGCATGCGGTGTACAGCACTGGCGCACTACCTCTTACCATCCCCAGACCAACGGATTATGTGAGAGGTTTAACGGTACCCTGAAGCAGAAGCTTCGGACCTTTATAGAGGCGGAGGGGAAAGACTGGGAGATTCATTTACAGCACTTGCTGTTTGCCTACCGAGAGGTACTGCAGGAATCTACAGGCTTCTCCCCCTTCGAGCTACTATATGGCCGCAGGGTACGTGGACCTCTGGACCTATTCTGTGAGGGATGGGAAGGGGAGGCTACTGCTACTGATGCTTCAGTGATCCAGTATATAGTAGATCTCCAAGACCAGTTAGAGATGCTCATGAGGGTGGCCCAGGACCACCTCAGGGCTGCTCAGACCAAGCAAAAGCAATGGTATGACCGGAATGCCCGTAGCAGGGAATTCATCCCAGGACAGCAGGTGCTTGTTCTCAAACCCACTCGGGAGAACAAGTTGATGGCTGCCTGGTTAGGACCGTACCCGGTTTTCCGAAAGGTGAATGAGTACAACTACGTTGTACAGGTAGAGCCTGAGAGGCATAAGACATATCACGTCAATATGCTGAAATAATACAGAGCAACGAGTATGGGAGCAGTAATGGCCATTTGTAGCCCACTGCTGGAGGATCCGACGAGCAATGCTCTGCCTGATCTCCAAAGGGGAGGCTAGGCAGGGAAACACCGTGGAGCAGGTAGAGATAGGGGCACAGTTGAGTGCTAGGCAGCAGGTAGAAGCCAGGGACATGCTAGCTAAGTTTAGGGCCCTCTTCACGGACATTCCAGGGACCACACATCTCACAAAACACCCAGTGCACACAGGGGATCTGCAGCCTCTGCATAAGCACGCTTATAGAGTGTCAGCAGAGGTCAATACCAGTATGGAGAGGGAGATAGAGGAGATGCTCACCCTAGGGGTAATTACTCCGTCACAGAGTCCTTGGGCAAGCCTGGTAGTTCTAGTTCCTAAGAAGGACAAGAACACCCGGTTTTGTGTTTGCTCAATGCGGGACGGTGTCAGATGCCTATCCCATGCCCCGCATGGATGAGTTACTAGATGAACTCGCGGGGGCAAAGTATCTGACCACCATGGATTTGAGAAAAGGCTATTGGCAAATCCCACTGACCCTGGATGCTAGGGAGAAGTCAGCATTCATCACTCCAAGTGGCCTCTATGAGTTTTTAGTGATGCCATTTGGGATGAAGAATGCCCCAGCTACCTTCCAACGCCTGGTCAATAGGTTACTGGAAGGGATGCAGAGCTATGCCAGGGCTTACTTAGATGACATTGCTGTCTTTAGTAATTCCTGGGACTCCCATTTAGGACATGTAGCTGCTGTGCTAGATATGATCAGGGAGGCTGGGCTTACATTGAAACCCACTAAGTGTTTGGTAGGGATGGCAGGGGTCCTGTACTTAGGGCACAGGGTGGGTGGAGGGCACCTCAAACCAGTGGCAGCCAAGGTAGAAGCCATAGTTCAGTGGCCTGTTCCAAAAACCAAAAAAACAGGTCATGGCATTTTTGGGCACCGCAGGGTACTATAGGAAGTTTGTCCCACAGTACAGCACCGTGGCCAAACCCCTGACTGATTTGACTAAGAAGCAACTGCCTGTGCTTATCACCTGGACTCCTGCCTGTGAAACTGCTTTCCAGGCACTGAAAACTGCGCTTGCTGGGGCCCCCATACTGGCTGCCCCGGATTATACCAAACATTTCCTTATACAGACTGATGCCTTGGAATATGGCATTGGGGCTGTGTTAAGCCAAGTGGGGGACGACGGTAGAGAGCACCCTTTGGTGTACCTCAGCCGAAAACTACTCCCCAGAGAAGTGGCCTATGCCACCATTGAGAAAGAGTGCTTGGCCATTGTGTGGGCACTCAAAAAACTCCAGCCCTATGTGTATGGAAGGGCTTTCACGGTCCTCACAGACCACAACCCCGTGAGTTGGCTGCAGAGGGCATCAGGGGAGACTGCCAAGTTGCTAAGGTGGAGCTTGGCCTTGCAAGAGTTTGAGTTTACTATTCAGCACAAAAAGGGTAGTGAAAACAGCAATGCTGATGGACTTTCACGTCATGACTATCCTCTGAGACTGAGTTCATTAAGGGTGCCAGCAGTGCCCCACTCCCCGTTAGGGCCAGTGGGCCACAGGTCACCCATTAGGAAGGGGAGGTGTAGAGGGAGAGGGGGTTGGCCCGGTATTAAAGGGGTTGCACCCCATATGGCAACCCCCTGACCTCACCAGGGAGGCAAGGAGGTTAACTGGACTGCGGTCCAGGAATGAGGCTTACACCTTGTCATGTCAGGAAAATGTATGTTCCTCTGTTCCCATGTTTCATTATAATCCTGTATTTTAATGTTTTAAAGTGCATTTCTGTATCTCCAGTTTTGGAGGTCGCAGCGAGTTGATATTTGGCCAATGTGTGGAGTCACTGTAGGCATTAAGAACTGGCAAATTTCAACCCACTGAGCCCACCAGAATGGAACTTATTAATATGTGTAGATATTAAAGTGTATATGTATGGTATTTTGATCTGCTCTGAAAATGCTACTCCATCTGCTATGCTAATAAGTCATGAAGGGCAGCCGGCTGATTGAGCCTAAGCACTGTGATCAAAAGTTAACTGCCCTGATTGTTTACACTAAGTACTAATCAACAGACCAAGTACTAATCAACAGACTCTGCCACTCTAATTGTTACCTGAGGATGGAGAATCATCAAACTGGAGTGGTTTGTAAGTGTTATGTCTACACCTACAAACAATGCAGATACTTCATTTGGTAGACTATTTGTCACCCCTGATTTAATTATGGGGCTACCCATAGAGTCCCAGTACACATGGGCTAATTAGCTGGGGAGCATGGGTTAATCTGTGTCTCTACGTTAGGGATTGGATACAGATAATTGTTCACCAATAGTCTGTATTCAATGTTAAGAATAGGGTTACACAGGTATGTAAACTGTGTCAACCCTACAGTTTTTAGTTGTGTTTCTGATTCCACCTGGAATGTCACCGGATTGCTGGAGAATTGCTAGCTGATACTTCTCCATCCCCCAACGCTAAGTAAGTGTTACCTTCTTGTCTGTTAATTGTACTATATTGCTGCGTTCACCTTTTTTTTTTTTTTTTCAATTTATTTTTATTGTTTTAGAGAGACATAACAAATATATAGTCTTGGAATACATATGATGTTTTAACAGTGTCACTTGTCCATACAACAAAGAGCATTAACAGTTCGTCATCTGAAATAAAATAATTGATATAACACGTGTCTCTCATGAGCTTAACAAAGGAAAGAGAAGAACGTAGAAAAGAAGAAAAAGAAGGGTGGGAGGGGTGGAAGGGGGGGGGGGGGTAGAATGAGCCCATTTGTCTGGTATTTCTGTATTTATTTATATGGGGTCCCTAGTTTCCTGGCCATATTTCCCAAATTTTGTGAAATTTGTCAGTTTTCTGGTTCAACTGTGCTGTGCGGAGCTCCATCATCTTTATTTCCCTTAGTCTCCGTAAGACAGTCTGCCTAGAAGGTGCATTTACCTTTTTCCAGGCAGCCGCAATAACACAGCGGGCAGCTGTCATTACATGAGTGATCATCTTACTTTCTGCCGTTCCTAATTCATCTATTGGTTTGGCCAGCACCATGGCTGCGTTCACCTTTTTAAGGAATAAATTATATTTTATTATATCTAAGCCTCGTTCAGTTCAACCCAGATATTTGGTGTTCATTATATCTTGTCATAAGCTACCGTGACATTGCTCACTTAATGTAACTATGTATTTGTAACCATTGGTCATTTATTACTGGTCATCATAACTCTGCGCCCAGGACATTGTTGAAAAAGAGAGTTAACTCTCAATGTATTACTTCCTGGTAAAACATTTTATAAATTAAAAATCTCTGTCTGTATATATGAGGTTTCAGCGCCGTCATCACCCACACTGAAGCCACGACATTCATTGTGTTCCCTAGCAGTCCTTTATTCTCTTTACCGTCCTTTACGCAGTCCTTTACATCTGCCAACACTTTGTTACTGGCCCCCTGTCTATAAAGAGGCAGGACTTTCTCCAGGATTTTGCCAGTGTGTGTGTGTAGATAGATAGATAGATAGATAGATAGATAGATAGATAGATAGATAGATAGATAGATAGATAGATAGAACCAGGGGATGGTAATAAATTCCATATATAGGGCTCCCAGGTACTGAACAGTTCTATCCTGTTTAGGCTGAAAAGTGCAGTCATAAACATGCACTCCATCCCACAGTTTGGCAAGTGCTGGAACTGAGGGACGAGCGATCAGACCAGAGTGTCTGCTGCTGATTTCTGTCACCTGTCCTGCTTGTTAGAAATCAGGTACCAAGAAGACGATGTGCCTGTTCCTCTCTCCTCTCCCCCGAGACAGAGCGGGAAGGCTGCGTGGAAGCAGAGAGGGAAAGCCTCTCCCCAAACACAGTTAAATCATTCTGTTCTTCTTTGTCTAAAACTGCAAAGTTCTTATTTTGTTGTTGAAAGTGGAAAAGCCACTCCAACCCTGAGACAGAGGAAAACCTATAGTTAAGTTAGTGCTCAGGTGAGCAGGTTTTTGTTTACTTGTGTTTTTGTTATATGCACTGTGGCAGTCTCAGTGCCTGGGACTGAATAAACCAGGCATAGCCTCTTTAAAGGAACAGGACGTGACGCCTCGTCATTAACCTACCTAAAAGACCGTGCTATACAGTTCCCGGACAGACGGCAGAAGCCGGGAGTATAGACGCGTTTGTCACATATGGTGGAGAATGCGGGCAAAACACTAAAAGTGAACAAAAGAGAGTGATAGTGCGCAAAACCAAATAGTGACGTGATAGGTGAAAAATAAGGGAAAAATTAAATAACTCAACTATTATTGAGCGTCTGCAGCTGTGATGGAGTGGGGGGCTCCAAGATACCCCCTGGAGCTAACAAAATGGATAAAAAAGACACAGCGCACAAACGTCATAGTGCCATTACAAAATATTAATGACATATATAATAAATGGGTGAGTAATGTGCGTACATCAAGTATGATAATAACAAGCAGTTCGGGATATTGTTAACCAAACACCCGGAGACCAGAATGGTTGTCCTTGCAGGAGTGATGCTGCTTCCTCGTATCACAGGGGCCTATTGTCGTGGTACGATCTTGAAGCGCTTCACGCTGAGGAGAGTGCTGACGCCCACTGCTTGATAGCCAAAGTATGCCCTGCTGAAACATTGCAGGAACCAGCAGCTACAGACCTGCCTGTGCTTAGGGAGCAAGGAACGCAGAGGTTGTGCAACCAACTTCAATAGGACCATGTGAATCGAGGACACAGCATCACTCCTGCAGGAAACCCATTCTGGCTCCGGAGGTGTTGGTGTAAAATACCCGAACTGCTGTTATTATCTTACTGATGTACGCATTACTCACCATTTATATATATGTCATATATTTTGATGCACTATGAGCGTTGTGCGCTGTGTGTCTTTTTGTAAAACCTAAAGGTCTGCGGGTTTAAAGAACTTTAAAAAAAAAAAAAAGTGTTTTTTTTTTTCTCCACACAGATGGAAGACATGGTGAGTGCGCTTGTACGCAATGTCGCCTTCCAGAAAGACAACGAATGAAACCTCGAACAGGTGAATGTAGCCCGCAAGACTAAGGCTAAGCCTCGTACTAAGCTGCAAGCGCGCCCGCGTATTGCGCGGGCAGCGTTCCCTGCTCTGCAGCTCACTGCAGGAATCGCAGGAAGAAGGAGACATGGGCGGGAGGGGGGTGTGGGCTTGCAGTAGGAGGATCGTGGGGGGGGTGGGTTGGGCCGTGGTGGGGTGGGTCAGTGACGGGGGGCAGCGGCCATGACGTCACCCGGAGGGTCACCCTCATATGCGAACGCCGGGGGGGGAGTGCGTATGCTCGTCGCCAGTCCTACTCTCAATTCTATTCTACACTCCACTTGCAGAGGCAGCCAGTCCCAGACAAATGACAGGGCAAGCCACTAACTTCAGAAGATGGTCGGAATGATGTGGAGAACCTATCTTCTCTACGTTTGAACGCACGGCACAGAGAGAGAATGGCACAGAAAGAGTAGTGGCCAGTCTCATCGCACCTGCAACGGCGAACCCAGAAGGTTACTTTGATCTAGAGCCGCCGAAGCTAACGTCATGCAAAATTGAAGTTCGAATCCCACGCCGCTCGGCGTAACCACGGCTGTTTGTACCAAGCTCACGCATGGTCTCACGTGGATAAAGCACCCGAAGCCAGATGTAGACTCATCCACCTCGTCGGAAGTGGCTACAACCCGAGATCAACCAGCAAGACACATCGTGGACCAGTTTAGGAAACTTCCTCTCGCCCTGCGCCGTTGGGTAGTCAAGTGACCCCCACAATGCAGATGGAACTGGGGCCTCGTAGAAAGGTATCATGCAAGCAGAAGAGCACACGCAACCCATAGTCGTGGAGCAACCCCAACACCAAGAATCCAAACTCTTCCCAGAGACGGTTAAAAGGGTAAAGGGAGTTGTAAGTGGGGCTGAAGAGCGACGACCGCCTTCACACAGACCACAACAATGGCTCGCACAACTAAGGGCAACAGCCCCCATGGGGAGCCGAAAAAGGGCTCTAGGGGCAACAGACATGTACTAATGTGAAATCTGTTATGAGAGGGTGTCCCACACCGTGAAAGTCTGCCCACTAAATGCCTGAACCCATGCAAAAGCAACAGCTTGAACCTTATTCGCTGTGGTCCCAATGTTAGGCCCTAGCCCAGAGGACTCTGAATAACCATCTGTGGGCATTTTGTAAAGGTAAATGGTAAGAGGGTTGGGCACTCTTGGACTCTGGGAGTATGGGCACAATAGGTCGAATACCTGTTGCCCATTAGAAGAAACAGGGTAAAACAGTTCATAAAGAAAGTGGCAATTTGTGTTACATGGGGGACTAATACGAAATATTCCACTGTTGATGTTCTTTTGAAACAGAGTTGGTCTTTAGATTCAAGTGGGTATAGTACCCAAATGGCACATGAGTGGTTAATATGGGACCGACTTCCCCATTTTCTAAAAATGTGGTCCTCCTCTCAGAATAGCGCCAGAGTTCAATAGTGACATAACGAAGTAACAGAGAGAACAAATCCTTTCCCTTTTTCTGAAATAGAGGTGACGGGCCGAAATAAGAAGGGGAAAAAGGAGGAGTGCTGTAAAATTCCCTTCCCCATGGCTACCCTTGGTAGGGAATACCCCAAATCAAGTGTGACCAGGCACTTCCACCCCAGAACGGATAAGACCCTCTGACCTAGAGGTCAGTCTGGGAGTTTTAGAAGGCCCCGTGGGAAGACCCACATAGCAGAAGAAAGGGGGAATATACTGGGACCAGAAATAGTACTCCGGTTCAACTAGATAGGTCACTTGCCACTACCCCACTTCGAGGTAGGAGAATGATAGTATATCGGGTTGATAAAAGGAAATCATTACAACTAAACAATGTACTGGTAACGCCCGAAGATTCCGTAATGCGAATTACACACCTCGCACATAGTACCCCTTGAGGGGACACCTAGGAGTGGAAAAGACTAAAGAAAGGTTCTCCAAAGCTTCGTGGCCTGGGGTTCTGGCAAGAAATGCACAAATTATTTCTCCTTGCCACAGATATGTCAGATCACCCACCAGCCCCCGTTCAAAAGTGTAACGTAGCCATTGGTACCCCCGACGAACCTCATCCCACACTTTTGTATTGTAACATTGTTACCGGATTTGCTATGGATTAGTAGACCCATAATCACATAAAGGTCCTGCTAGGGGAATCAGCCATATTGGTAATATTTTATTATTGCCACCGATATCCGATTTGGGTTCCCTCTAGTAGCACTCTCAACGAAATACAAGGTCTAGTCGTCCTTCTCGGTTCCTTCCTAAGATCTTAGTTGACCTATTACTATCCATATTTTGATCCCCATTCAAGTGTTGCACGAATTTGTCCACCTGCTGGACCTCGTTGTTATCGCTTGCCTCACCTCTTAACCCTAAATTAATATCCCAGCCATCTCTTCATTGAACGTCTACAGTCACGTATCCTTTCCAACTAGGTTAACATGCTCTATTCCTCGAATTCCACACGATGGCAGTTACCTAGTAGCAATGCTAAAAACAATAGCAAAAGGTTAATATGTTCGTTTAACGGGTGGAATTCCTAACAGAAATCTATCTACCGGAAACCATTTATGTCCCAAGTACAACAAAAAGTTATGAAACCCAAAAAACAAGATTCAGAAGCCCAGTTATCTTCCACAAAAGTGTTAAGTGGAAGGTCAATAAAACCTAAGGGCATTTATGCAGGCGGCGATAATGGATGGATAAACTGGGAGTGTTTGTACCATACTGTTATTTGCGCATTAGGGAAGTTCCCCAATTCATCCACAGGCTTCTCCCCATTTGAAACTACTTGTATGGCCGACACACAAGGGGCTTACTGGATATAGCCAAAGAGAACTGGGAACGAGTTTACCCCTTACAGAAGTGTAATAGAGCATGTTGCCCAGATGCAGGACCGCATAGCTGCAGTCCTACCTGAGTGGGGGGGAACACATGGAAAAACTCAAGAGGCACAGAGGAATACATAATATAAGGGTTGCTAGTGTCAGAATTTCCAGTGATAGGGTACTAGTTTCTGGTTCCACCGTGAGAGAGTAAATTCCTTGCTAAGTGACAAGGGCCATATGAAGGTCTTGGAAAGTGGGAGAAGTTAAATTACAAGAGATTGTGAGACAGCCATGGTAGGAGGAAACCCGAGCCAATTTTACAATAAAACCTACTTAAGCCCTGAAAGAAGAGAGTGTCTTGTAACCCTAGTACCCCAGGTCACAGAGAGAATCAGAAGAACTGACCCGAGTGAGGTTGCATAGCTGAAACCTGTCCGTTCATCAGTAGAAACGAGAGGTCCAGAATTAGTGAGAAGAAACAAAGAAGTTTCTCTTACACAGCCAGGTAGAAAGTGTAATTGAACATGACCTAGTCTCTGAACCGGGGGTCCGAGTTTAACCTTAAACCGTATACGAATCCCAGAGGCCAAAAGAGAGGCTATAAGTTTAGAGGTTAAAAAATGCTAAAAAGTAGGCGTAATTGAGGAATCCCAAAGTGGGTAGAACAGCCCTATAGTGTTAGTCCCAAAGCCAGCACGGTACAACAAGGTTTTTGTAATGACTACCGTAATATAATGCTGTGTCAAAATTTGATACTATTCCTATGCCCCAAGTGGATGAACTTGTAGAGAGACGGGCAAAGCCCGATATATCAACAACCTTAGACCTAACAAAGGGTACTGGCAGGTTCCCCTCACAGAAAGGGCAAAGAAAAAAGACAGCCCTTCTCAACCCCAGACGACTTCTTTATTATAGGGTGTGCTTTTGGCTTACATGGAAGCTCCCGCCACATTCCAAAGAAGATGGATAAAAATTTAAAACCACATGCTCGGTATGTTGCCAACTACCTGGATGATGTGGGAATCCATAGTGAAGGATTGGCAATCCACCCTCCAAAGGTCCAAGCTGTGGCTGACGCAGTTCGGTCTGCTGGACTAACTGCTAACCCCGCTTAATGCCACTACTGGTCTGGGGGAGGCCAAGTATCGGGGTATTCTATTGGCAGAGGTTTACTCAAACCCAAACACTCAAAGTAGAGGCGATAAAAAATTGGCCAACGGCCAGTTACAAACACAAGTAGACTTTTGGGTTATTGGGTACTATAGAAGGTTTTTCCCAATTTTGCCAACTAAGGAAACCCCACTAACCAACCTCACAAAAGCAGAGGGGGCCAATATGGTAAAGTGGTCCCCCAAACCGCAACAGGCCTTTAGAAGCCTGAAAGAAGTATCCTGGTGCCCAAGCAGTGTGGTACACACCTGACTTCTCCAAAGAGTTCGTAGTCCCAAACCGACGCATCATAGGTAGTGGTGTGGTGTGGCGGTGGTACTCTCCAGGAGTATCAGGTGGTGGGAGCACCCCATCCTTATGTAAGTAGGAAACTACAATCCCCAGGAGAAAAATTATCCATAGTCGAGGAAGAGTGTCTCGCAATAAGTGGGCTGGTAAGAGGCTCAAATAGTATACTGTTGGGGAGAAAATTCCGGTTGGTCACAGATCATGCACCCCTTACCGGATGGATGTGTCAAAACAGAGAGAAGAATGTAGATTACCAGGTGGGTCCTAAGCTACAAACCCTTTAAATTTTTCTGTGGAACACAGGGTCAGATCACAAACATGGCAATGCCGAGGGTTGTCAAGAGCACTCCCCTATCCATGGTCGCTAACACTCGAAGTCTGAGCTGGGGGGGGGGATAGGTGGACCAGAGAAACTAAGGTGGTAATAAATTCCATATATAGGGCTCCCAGGATACTGAACAGTTTCTATCCTGTTTAGGCTGAAAAGTGCAGCCTCATAATACATGCACTCCATCCCACAGTTTGGCAAGTGCTGGAACTGAGGGACGAGCGATCCAGACCAGAGTTTGTCTGCTGCCTGATTTCTGTCACCTGTCCTGCTTGTTAGAAATCAGGTACTTAAGACCGATTTCCTGTTTCCTCTCCCCTCTCCCCCAAGAGCCTGGAGGCGGAAAGGCTGCTGGAAGCAGAGAGGGGAAAAGCCTCTCCTCAAACAGGTTAAATCATTCTGTTCCTTTTTGTCTAAAACTGCAAAGTTCTTTATTTTGTTGTTGGATGTGGAAAAGCCACTCCAACCCTGAGACAGGGAAAACCTAAGTTAAGTTAGTGCTCAGGTGAGCAGGTTTTGCTTACTTGTGTTTCTGTTATATGCACTGTGGCAGTCTCAGTGCCTGGGACTGAATAAACCAGGCAAAGCCTGTTTAAAGGAACAGCACATGACACCTCGTCATTTAACCTACCCTAAAAGACCGTGTTCTAACAGTCCCGGAAAGACGGCGGAGCCCCGGAGTAAGCCGTTTGTCACAATACCTAGGCCCTCAATGTGTGCCTACAGTAGATTGCACATGTGGTTTCAAAAGTACATAATTATAAAAATGTTTTACCAGGAATACATTGAGCGTTACCTCTCATTTTCAAGTATTTTCTGGGCACAGCAAGATGACAAATAATACAATGTTACAAATATAGTTACATAAGTGAACAGGGCATACATTATATACAAGACATAGCATGCAAAGTTATAGATAATAAAATATTATAGATGTATGTAGCAGTTACCGAACTTACATTACTTACATGTATATTACTTACCTCAACTCATTACTTTAGTGACTAACTGCTAAAGTAATTAAGGGGTTAACCCCTCCTGCAATCCCCCTGGAGGCCTAACCACTTTACCAGTGGTAACTACCTCCATCACCCACCTTCCTACTGACAAAAAAAGGAACTCCACACACAAACAGTAATAAGAAAGGGCCATATCAGCCAAATCTGGCTAATAGTGCTTTTTCCCATTTTAAAGTATAAAAAATATAAATTAAAAAAATAAACATTACAATAAAATAAGAACATTCTGTACAGTAAACAAACACTAGTCATTTAACGGGGGCATAAATAGCCGCATTGGCAATTAATGGACACCCTATAGTAAATAAAAGAAGTGAAGGCCATCCTCCTCATGCTCAGCAGTACCAACACCCTATAAAGGGTCAATGCCCAACCATTAAACACCACCATACAGTAACCCCTTAATTACCTTATCAAGTCGTAACCGCTAAATTAATTAAAGAGTTTACCCCTCCTATTCCCCATCCCTGGGAGTCCAAACCCTTCACCCCATGGCAAGTACCCCCTTCAATTTTTAGCCTTTACCCCCCCCCCTCCACCACCACCACCACCACCACCACCACCCACACACATTAATAGGCATTCAAACTTCTGGAGATATAGTTACATAGTTACATAGTTTCATAGTAGATGAGGTGGAAAAAAGACATACGTTCCTCTGAACGCCTCTGGAGGAAATCTCATTCTCTCACAGACTTCCTTCACTACAAATTTATGCTATCCTGTTTCAACTCTGCCCTCTCGCAAGCTAAACAAGCCTACTTTTCTTCACTAATCAACATGCACAAGTCTAACCCACGCCGACTGCTCTCTGTCTTTGATTCTCTACTCAAACCACCCTCAGCTGCCTCTCCTTCCTCCATCTCCGCTCAGGACTTTGGTGACTATTTTAAGAAAAAGGTGGAATCCATACGTCAGAACATCCCCTCTGTTTCTTCCTCCCATCCTACACCTCTTCCTAACTCTCCTCCTGCCTTCCTTGACTCTTTTTCCACTATCTCAGAGGAGGATGTGTCGCTGTTGATTGCCTCTTCTCCCTCTACCACTTGCCCTCTTGACCCCATTCCCTCCCATCTCCTAAAACCTCTTGCTCCTACTATAATCCCTTTGCTCACACACATTTTTAACTCTTCCCTCTGCTCTGGAACCTTTCCATCTTCCTTCACACATGCAACAGTCATACCATTACTCAAAAACAGCACGCTTGACCCTACCTGTCTTTCTAACTATCGACCTGTCTCCCTCCTGCCTTTTGCCTCTAAACTCCTTGAACGTCTTGTATTCTCTCGCTTGTGCCATTTTCTCAACACTTATTCTCTCCTAGACCCTCTACAATCTGGCTTCTGCACTGCTCACTCAATGGAAACAGCCCTCACTAAAATAAATGACGACCTCCATGCTGCCAAATACAGAGGTCATTACACTCTGCTCATATTACTCGACCTCTCTGCAGCATTTGACACCGTGGACCACCCTCTTCTTCACATTCTCCATACTCTTGGTATTCGGAACAAAGCTCTATCCTGGATCTCATACTACCTCTCCCATCGTACTTTCAGTGTCTCTTCTGCCAACACCTCCTCCTCCTCTATTGATCTCTCTGTTGGGGTACCCCAGGCCTCTGTCCTGGGACCTCTTCTCTTTTCTCTGTACACACTCTCTCTAGGTGACCTAATAACATCTTTTGGGTTAAATTATCACCTCTATGCTGATGACACACAAATATACAACACCCGACCTTACACCTGCTGTACAAACCAAAGTTTCTGAATGTTTCTCTGCTATATCATCCTGGATAGCCCTCCACCTCCTTAAACTCAACATGGCTTAAACAGAGCTCCTCATACTTCCTACCAAACCTGGCCCTTTTACCTCCTTCCACATTACTGTTGGAACTACGATCATTCATCCAGTAGCCCAAGCACACTGCCAAGGGGTCACACTCGACTCCTTACTCACATTCGCCCCTCACATTCAAAACATTTCTAAAACCTGTCGCTTTTTCCTCTGCAATATAACAAAGATACGCCCTTTCCTCTATTACTCGACTGCTAAAACTCTGACTCAGGCCCTCATTCTCTCCCGTCTTGATTACTGTAACCTCCTGCTGTCCGGCCTTCTTGCCTCTCACCTGTCTCCCCTACAATCTATCCTAAACGCTGCTGCCAGAATCACTCTACTCTTTCCTAGATCTGTCTCAGCATCTCCCCATCTGAAATCCCTACACTGGCTTCCGATCAAATTCTGCATCTCACACTCCATTCTTCTCCTCACTTTTAAAGCTTTACATTCTTCTGCTCCTCCTTACATCTCAGCCCTAATTGCTCGTTATGCACCATCCAAACTCTTGCATTCTTCTCAAGGATGTCTTCTTTCTACCCCCTTTAGCCCTCTCCCACCTTAAACCTTTTTCACTGACTGCCCCACACTTCTGGAATGCCCTTCCCCTCAGTACCCGACTTGCACCCTCTTTATCCACCTTTAAGACCCACCTTAAGACACACTTGCTCAAAGAAGCATATGAATAGCACTGTGGATATTCTGAACACATGATACATAAAGCTTGGCCCCCTGCAGACGCATTTACCAGAACTCCCTCCTACTGTCTCTGTACGTTCTCCCAACCTACCAATTAGACTGTAAGCTCCTCGGGGCAGGGACTCCTCTTCCTTAATGTTACTTTTTTGTCTAAAGCACTTATTCCCATGATCTGTTATTTATATTATCTGTTATTTATTTGATTACCCCTTGTATTACTACTGTGAAGCGCTATGTACATTAATGGCGCTATATAAATAAAGACATACAATACAATACAATACATCCATCAAGTTCAACCTATGTTAAATTTAGACAACAGATACTTTATCACAGATCTATACTTACTTATTGATCCAGAGAAAGGCAAACAAAAAACCACAGTGTCATATCATCCAATGATATATAATAATGGGAAAAATAAATTCCTTCCTGACTCCAAGAATTGGCAATCGGAATACTCCCTGGATCAACATCCTTCCCATGTATACTTATTTGGTATATCCCTATGTACCTTTCCTTTCTGAAAAGATACCCAACTTTTTTTTTAACAAATCTATTGTATCTGCCATCACAGTCTCCATGGGTAATAAATTCCACATTTTAACTGCTCTTACTGTAAGAACCCTTTACTTTGTTGCTGGTAAAATGACCTTTCCTCCAACATAAAGGGATGCCCCCGAGTTCTTTGTACTGCCCTTGGGGTTAATAGTTCTTTTGAAATCTCCTTGTACTGTCCCCGAATATATTTGTATATAGTTATCAGATCCCCTCTTAGATGCCTCTTTTCTAATGTAAATAAATGTAATCTAGCTAGCCTCTCCTCATAAATTATATTGTCCATCCCCTTAATTGGTGGCTCTTCTATGCACTCTCTCTAGTTCCATAATGTATTTTCTAAGGATTGGTGCCCAAAATTGTACTCCATATTCAAGGTGTGGTCTTACTAATGCTTTGTAAAGGGGCATAATTATGTTTACTTCCCTTCCATCCATTGCCCGTTTGATGCAAGATAAGATCTTGTTTGCCTTTGCAGCTACTGCATGACATTGGGCACTATTGCTAAGCCTGCTTTCTACAAGCACTCCTAAATCCTTCTCCATGTAGGATTCCCCCAATTTAACGCTATTTAATTTGTAAGTAGCCTTTTTATTCTTGCTTCCCAAATGCATAACCTTACTGTACATTTAGCTGTATTAAACCTCATCTGCCATTTACCTGCCAATATTTCCAGTCTCCCAAGTTCTTCTGTAGATAAATTGCATACTGCTCTGATTCTACCATCTTACACGATTTAGTATCATCAGTAAAGATGGAGACTTTGCTTTCGATGCCAACCTCTAGGTCATTAATAAATAAGTTAAAAAGCAGGGGTCCCAGTATCGATCCCTGAGGTACTCCACTCACAACTTTAGCCCAACCTGAAAAAGTTCCATTTTTGTCAACCCTCGGTTGTCTATCCTTCAACCAGTTTTCAATTAGGTCCAATTTGCTTAATTTTGTACACCAACATCTTGTGTGAAACCGTATCAAAAGCCTTTGCAAAATCTAAGTAGACCACATTAACTTCATTACCCTGGTCTAAATTCCTGCTTACCTCCTCAAAGAAACAAATAAGGTTGGTTTGGCATGATCTATACTTCATAAATCCATGTTGACTATTACTAATAATTTTGTTTTCAATTATGTACTCTGAATATTATCCTGTATTAAACCTTCAAGTAGTTTCCCCACTATTGAAGTCAGACTTACAGGTCTGTAATTCCCCAGTTGTGAGCTGACTCCCTTTTTAAATATAGGCATCACATCTGCTTTACGCCAATCATGTGGTACTGAGCCTTTGGAAATGGAGTCCTTGAATATTAAATATAATGGTTGTGCTATTACTGAACTTAACTCCTTGAGAACTCTTGGATGTACTGTTGCAGCGGCCGTTATTCGAACAAATCACGGCACCGATTTTGAGTTCTCTGCTGTTCCCCACGCAGCACGAATGCGGCCAATCGCCCCAGGCACCCGCGCTTATCCCAGGCACCCGCGCTTAACGCAGATGTTTTGTTTGAATTCCATGGATTCTGTTTCTTCGTTTGCAATCAAATGGATGAATTATAATGTGTACAGTACTGTGCTACTGTGCTACTGTGTCAATTTCATATATTTTAAAGCCAAAATACTAAAATTCATTTTTCTGAACTCGCCACGCTCGCATCTTAGTGCGGGAATGCTGGAATTCATCCCGCGGTTTCAAATCGGGATTCCGATGTACATGACACGTGAAGTGTTCGAATAACGGCCGCTGTATCAGTATGCCATCGGGGTCAGGTGCCTTATTTACTTAAATTTTTTCAAGCATCCTATGAACTTCTCCATAGGTGGTGTTAGTTGTTGCTTCGGCACCCCCTACATAGGAGGGGGGTGTATTTTGTTGGGGTAGAGGTGGCGGGTAAAGGGTACCTTCACTTGGGTAGGTTGTTAGTTATCCTGGGGGGAGGAGTAATGGGAGGATTTAACCCCTTAATTACATTAGCGGTTTTTAAGGCATTGCATGACAATTATTTACTACCGGCTAATGTAACTAATCCAGTTAGGTTTCTCCCCAGAACAGCTGAGGAAGTTAAGAGGTGGTGAGAAACAGTCACCATATCTGTTCTTCCCTTCGGTGATTTAAATGACCATATAGGAGGGGGAATGAGGGGAATACTATAGGACCATATACAGTAATCTACATCATCATCACCAAGGGGAAGGAAACATATGGAGATTGCTTTTCACTGCCTCTCACCTTCTTCAGCTGTTCTGTGGAGACTTGCAGCTCCTCCAGACTGATTGGCCAGGGACATTAATGCTGTGTTTTATCCTCCCGGGCCCCAAACCATGCGTTTCTGTGTGTCACGAACGGGTTGAGAATTTTCACGTCGGTTTGCGGCACCGAAAACAGAAAGTCTGGACAAATCTGTTGAATGCCTCAAAGACACATGTCACCTGTAAACTTTGTGAATCCCAACTAAGTCACTGAATAATCTGAATGACCTCACTAGAGTCCTTTATATGGGTGACAGGGGACTCTGAGGAGGGAACCAATGGCTACAGAATGTAATTGACCTACAGTACTCAGACAATTTGTTGTTTTGGACCTAATTCCAGAGATTAAAGGTCTCCTCATAGTCTCAACAAATGCAATGTACTGTAGGCAAATGGCAGAAGATAAGTTTTATGTATTTATATATATATATATATATATATTTAAATGTAAAACAATAGCAGGTGGTAAACAATGTCCACTTGAACTACTTTCGAGCTAACATGATTAAAAGTTGTTGGTACAGTATCTTATTAATTGGCACTGTTCACTTTGCCTATTCCACTAAATACATATAATAAGTCTTCCCAATACCTTAGATGTTCCATATCCTTAGAATTAAATTGTATTTTATCTATATGCTTTCTTCATAAATATGTGAAATTTAGTTCAATACTTTGGCCAAAATATTTTAAGCTGCAACCACGTCACAGTAACCCCATTTCAGTAGGCCCTACAATACCAATTTTATACTGTCATATGTATTTCTTCCACTGCATAGAGGGAGGAGGACACAAAATACTGCAACCAACAGCATGTGCTGCACTATACTGTATGTGCGATGTATAAGATACATCCTAGACAGGATATACAGCCTTGGGGTGAAAGTATCTTCAAGTACTTCTTACTCTTCTATGGACTTGTGAGAATGGGAGTGCCATGATTATCCCTTATTAGGATAAATAATAACATATACCAGTGAGTTGTACAATTGAAAGGTATCGGCTCGGATATTTTAGTACCCAATACACAGACGTATTTTGGTGTGTAGAATGGATTTAGTCTAAAAAACTAAGGGAAATCCGCGGAACGGATTGAGAACAGTTTGCCCATCTCCAGACGGGAAAAAGACATGTACGTTGGAAGTTAAAATTATAATGAATATTGGAAGAGAGTGGAGAAGATGGGGGAGAGAGGGAAGAAAGCTCGCTCTTGCTACAGTCTATAAGATGGTGCCAGGGGTAAAGAGTTAATGAACAAAACTACACTTGCCTAGACAGGTGAAAAAGGCCCCTATATAACTAGCACTCATTGATAATTATGTAAATTTACGGAATAAAATTTTACCTTTATTGGTTTATGAAATAACATATTAAGTTAGGATGAACACCAAAACACAGACACACAACACTTAGGACAGGTAATGACATGAATAGTTAAAACAAGTATTAAACAATGCACCTCCAAATCAAAACACAGTGGTTGGGGTGGTATACAGAGGGACTAATAGGGACTGGCAATTTAAATAAATTCTAATCCTAATGTAAAAGATGCCTCAGGGTGGTGAATATATATAGGTCCGGAAAGTGTGGTGTGTATGTGTATTAAAGTAACAGCCTAACACCATCCAAACCACTCCTGATTATATTGTCACTCAGAAAAATGTTGTAAGTTGGCTGCAAAGAAAACAGTGAAGGGTGCGGTTGCAAGAAGCACCCCACTGATAGGTGGTAGTTAGGTTCTAATACAAGTATGGTATTCCAGCCAAATATACTTGGTGCAGCCTGATAGGGTAAATACTTTAGGCTGAATATAGCCTGATTTATTGTATTCACATTCTATTCAGAAAAGGTGACAATTACAAATAGTCCTTGTGAGCAACGCAATTTAAAACTTAAGTAGTATCATACTCGGGTATTTTAGTACCCAATCCACAGGCGGATTTTTGGTGTGTGGATTGGATTTAGTCTAAAAAACTATAGGAAATCCACAGAACGGATTGAGACCAGTTTGCCCATCTCTAGGCAGAAAAAGACATGTACGTTTGAAGTTAAAATTATACAATCAAACATCAAGAGTAATATTGAAACTTAATATACGGAATATAAATGTCATTGTTCTTTACTGAATAGTATTCAAATACTTAAGTTTGTAAAATCGCCTATAGCAAATATACCTATAGCATGACAGGAAGCAGTGAAAGGTTGTGAGAGAGAAATAAAAGACCTGCAATATACACTTAATTATCCGTATCAATTAAAAAATAACAGCTTACCCCTGCATTACGCTATTACAGATTTATTATAATCAATAGGCAGCCAGAAAGAGCAGCATATTGGTATTGTACTAGCTACCATTTACCAATGACAGACTAACCAGGTTAATAGGTAATAGCATACAGGAGGCAGCCAGTAAGAACTGTATTGTGAAATTATAGCTATTGTGTATTATAGTATCCAGAAGGCAGCCAGTTAGAGCTGTAAAATATCTAGCAGGTTTGTGAGGGCTTATTCATAACACAATCCATCAGGCATTTGAAATATGCTGCTCTCTCACCACTACATTGGGGTACATTATTATCTAACCTGCACAGAAGTAGGTTTCTTCCTTGACCTAGGAGCCAGCATAACTGCCGATAGGCACATCTATTTGCCTTTCCAACCTCAGTTGCCTATTGCATTATACTATACAGTAGCTAGATCCAGATGTTTGTTTACAGAATACTTTTGTTACTATTTACCACTGATTTGTGTCGTTTCTAAATGGGTAGCACTGTTGATGTGGTCTCCAACCATTAACACAGCAATATATATACCAGCACTACCATAGATGGAGTACAAACCCAATGACAAATGGAACCTATTATTGTTTCTCTCAACAAACATTACACTTCCCAGCAACACTTCTCATTATACTTCCCAGTGACACTCTTCTATGTTTAAAATATATTAAATATGTATGTCTTCACATTGTTACTCATTTATTTGTAAGTTTTGGGATTTATTTTAGTGATTAATTAAACGTTAAATATTGATAGCCTATTGTGTGCACCACAAATGTCTAGTTCACCTACCCTTATCAATTATTAGATGTATTCACTAAGTTTGATTGCATTGAATCATGCGCAATCACAGCTCTATGTTACTATGCAACTGCCATGTATTAATAACAGAAGAAAAAAGTTATAACGGTCAGGAGCAGCAGTCTGAGAAGCACAGAGTAAGAATATAATTACATTTGTTTTGTTGCTTTTTGTATCCTTCTGTGGTTACAGTTATTATCATCAACTCATCTGTTCTGGCTTTTTTGCATTACTTTCAGTGGCACATCATTTTATTATATTCTCCTATACTACACATTCTGCTTTTGTCCCAGGATAACCAGAGATCATCCCATTAATATTATGATGTGCTGTGTATTTAGCAGTGAGCTTCTCTTACCTGTTTGTAGTTTCCTTCTGATGCACGTACAGTATCTGGAGACTCCCGACATTGTCACTGACCGTCTAAATGTTGATCTCAGCAGACTCTCTTTATAGAAACCTCATTGCTATGGTACCTGATGTTTCTACTTGTTTACCTGGCCGGAGCCCTGAGAATAGTCCTTAGATGTTGTTGATAATTACATGGAGATAAAACGTACTTTTGTAATAATGATGATTGGACGTATCTTTAATTTTGGAGGGCAAACCACTTGGTGATGTGAGGCATTTTGCTGGGTCTGCTGAGGATAAATTATCACAGACAGGTTATTAAGGCTGGAAGATTTAAAAATAATCTAGTACAGATTTGTAACAATACAGTCACTTAACTGTTTAGGATGGGCTCAAAGTTCTCATAGAAACAGTTTTCAGTCTTATCTTTTCTGTGGAAGGATAGCCCTTTTAGTAGTCAATAGCTTATTAAGAAAAGGGGAAAATAAAGTAGCAATTCATGTTTGTTCCACTTCTACATTATTGGAGTATGATGGTGGTCAGCGCAAACTCGTGGAACTCAAGATAATGGTGGAAAATAAGACAAATCGCAGTATTAATGCATAAATCAGTGTAGATAGGGAGGGAAGGGGGAAAGGGGGGGGCAGGGGAGGGAGAGGGAGGGATAGTGGTGAATGACACTAGATATACAGTAAATGAAACATAAAATGTAAGTTTCAACGACTCACACAGGCTTGTGTGAGACTTCACCCTCAGCGATGGATGTGGTGGGTAAATAAAAACTCCTAAAGCGGAGAAATAATAGAAAAAACTCACACGGGCATATGTGAGTTTGTTCCCTCAGTGGGTGTTGTCAGCACACTCAGATGGTGTAGATGCGTCTTAGTGTTCAGTCCCAATGGGTATGGTGTATGAGTGGCTCCTCTCCCTGACACCCATAAAACAAAGGATGGGCAAAGTCTGAATTAGTCGCTGATAAAGTTTTATTTGTAACAGTATAAAAAGGTATAAAAAAACAGTGAACACACTCACACAAATAACACTGCCCAGCATCAGCCGCGAGGCTATCCGGAAAGACCTCTTCTTCCGCTTGCGCTCCCGCTGACGCGTCCGACAGTGGGACCGGGAGAGAGGATCTAAACCGGATGTTCGGCGGTTGTCTGGGTCCCTCTTTCAATGAGCTCCGGCAGGGAGCTACGCGTTTCGCAGTAAGCTTCGTCAGGAACCCACGTATCTGGGTCTGTGAATAAATTTAGATTAATGATTTTTTGCTTTATCCAAGCTCAAGGAGTAAAGACTTCATGTTTTATTGACCTATCATTAATACACCGATCTGAAACACCTAGATTTCGGGTATATTTTTATGCCATTGGTCATAATGATTGGTCATTTTATTTGTATTTTTGTGTTTTAAACATTTTCATCTGACGTCTATGTTGGTTATGCGAGCATTATGTTTGACACTGAGGTTGCTAATGATTGTAATGCTGGACACCTGAAACTCATTGCATTGAGTGACATGAACAGCTGTCATAGGTTTGCTGGTGTATAACTAGATGTCTTGTGATGCAAGCGAATCACTCTTTTGACAAAGGCCTGCCAGGCCGAAACGCGTCAAGAGGACTCGCTTGCATCTTGTGCAAATAAAGCTTTTTTATTCCCCTACATCAGCCTTCACTTATTCTTTTTCGTGCTGTGCGGCGTTTTTTCTCTTCCTGAGAGGTTTTCTACATTGCTGCACTACGCGTCTGCACGCCGAGTCACTGCTGGTTTGTTGCTGGTTCACCGGGTCTCCCGTGACGTCATCCGGAAGTACCGTTCATGCCGCCGGTCAGGTGACCACCCTCCGCTCTTGCGGGTATCGGGTTGGCGGTGAAGAGGAAAGATCATGAGACGGAGGCATCCCAGCTTCATCCAGGAGAAGCAGGAGTACATACTACGCTGAAAGACCAGACAGGCTTGGTGTAAACAACCCCAAGGACTAACACGTGAGTTTCCCGTGTCCCAACCCTATAGTGCTCATGGTGAGCCGGTTGGGGGAAAGGATTATATATCATACCATACCATATTACGGTTGTTTATAGCCTGGGTCTCAAAGATTCATCATATCATCTCCTACCAGCAGGACTATGCTTTATTCTGAGCGCCTGGAGGGTTAGTCAGTTGATTTACCCATTTGTATACTATTCTTATCGACACCTCTCACAGACCATTCATTTTCAAATGGTTGGCTTTGTGGTTTTAATCATCCCTAGCCTGGTGTCACATCTCTGCACCTGTGTGTAATACTCTTTGGGAAGGGACCTAGTTAATTATTAATGCGCATGCGTGTATAACTTCACTTTCATTTGTAAATTAAGTCTGGAAAAATCTGTCATATCTCTGCGCCTGCGTGTAAGCCTCTTTGGGACCTCTCACAAACCATTCATACAGTATGACTCATCCATCCACCCCCCCAACCCTTTGAGGCTTTGTTTACGGTAACGCATGCACACTTGTGATAATCCCTTCTCGAATTTAATATGTTTATCTGATTAGCCCTTCTTGGCAACTACAGAAACTTGTGTAAATTTGTGAGGTTTACAACGTACTAAGCACTTCACACACAAACACAAAGCCTTCTTTAAGAATCTCCCCCCCCCCCCACACACACATTCAAAGTGAATTTAAAGTTCAAAGCGAAAAAAAAGAGATTTATAAAAACCATAATCTGAATCATGTTTTTGATAAATTATCAATTTTTGTAATTCTTTCTTTTTCTTTGGGGGGGAGGGGAGAGGTTGTGGTTTCAATGATTATGATTATCGTGAATGTAATGAAATATTTATTTTATCAGGAATAAAAAATACAAATAATCGTGAATAATACAAAATTCAGTCTTTAACTTTTTTGTACACGTACTGTAGTTCTTCTGTCAGTTGAAAATTGAGGGCCGGTGGATAATCATGGAAGAATGTAAAATACAAATAATCATGACATTTATAATAATAAAACAGAAATACAAATTTTTAGTCTTTCTCTTATTCGTCATGGCCACATTGCATTCTGTAGTTCATTGAGAGAGGGGGGTGGGTTGTGTAAATCATGACTGTACTTTAGATACACTATACACACAGTTCACACAATTTACACAGAATACCCCCCTCCCCCCACCTGTCCTTTTTTAGTTCAGCTCTCTCTGAAAAGGAAAGAAAAAATGATTGCAGTTAAGTGCATACTGTATAATGGCATTGTGTACAGTATATCTACTCCATATTGGACTATGCATTTACTACTGTCAAACTACTGTATACTGGAACTACTGTAAAACTACTGTAAAATACTTTGTAACAGGATTGGTAGTGCAGCTCTCTCTGAAATGAAAAAAATAGTGCAGTTAAGTGCATTGTAAGGAATCCGTTCCTGGGATTGGTGAAAACACTTTCCTTACAGAACTGTGCTGCTTCCAGACAACCTCCCCTCACATCCACCTATGCTGGCAATTACTGCAGTCCTTCCTTGGTGCTCTCTCATTGGAGGAAAGCCCTCACATCTCTCTCCTGGGATTGGCCCGCTGGCCTTCTTATACTGCTCTCTTACATTGCCTCAGTGCCAAGCAAAAACCTTAGTCATAGGATGTAACTTTGTTTGCCACAAGCACCTATTTGACCGTCCTGTCCATGTTTCCATGTTTTCATGTTCCTAATTCCTGTTTCCTGGTTCCTGGGGCCTGCTGTGTATCTCTATTGCAGAGGCCGTGTCCTGGTTCCAGTGCTGAAGCGGTGGATTTCCAGTGTATCGTTCAGCTTCCTGTCCTTGAGGCCAGCTGCCTTTCCCATAGCAGAGGCCTGCCTTTTGAGTCCTGAAGCTTGCTGCTCTCCCCTCGAAGAGGCCCATTCTGGACTCCTGCGCTGAAGCATTGTTCTGCCAGTGCTGCCCAGCGGTGTGCCGAGCCCGGTCTGCCCTCTCTCTTTGCAGTTACCGGTACCATGGGCCGTTCCCACGCCTCACGCAGTGGCCACTCCTGCGCTGCTGCTACTCCTTCACTGAAGCAGAGCACACCTGACTTCCCGTTGCCGAACCCCTGCTTGGATATCGATGCTGCTACTGTCTCCAATCCTGAACCTGCTATGAATGACTACGAACTGTGCAATCCTGAACCGGCTGCGTGGCCTAAGGTCGGTGTGTTCACATCCCCACCTCAGCCCCACGGTCCGGTCCCGGTTTGTGGCGAGCATGACCGTTAAGGTGGGAATGTTTCTGTCGGAAATACTATCTGCAGACCGGTTCCTGTTTGAAATGATGCCCCCGCCTGAAATCCTGTCTCTGTTTGAAGGTCTAACTTTGTCTGAAAGACTGCTCTATAAAGAACTCCTTATTAGGGCCCAGCACCTCAGGGAAACAAAACAGGCCCTGCTCTCATGCGTCCCTTCTCCTGGTTCCCCTGTTACCTGGGACAATGTGAATCCAGTGCAACTGGCGCGGGCTCAAGATTCGCTCCATAAACTGTCCCTAGCGTTTGATGAGTACATAAAAGAACATGACCCTCTCCTTGCCAACTACGCTGTAACTGGACTGTTCCCCTGTGCTGCTAGTCCTGTTACAAAACCCTTCTCCTGGATATTACAAAACTGATTTTGTTCCTCTTAAGCCAAAAGGAGAATTTGCCACGGTTCCTGCTACTTACTCCACCTCCCTTTCCTCTGACCCTCTGTCACTGCCTCCTAAGGAAGAAGCTCACGGCTCCTAGCCCTGATTCAACCTCCCTGTGTTTAGACCCCGAGGTTATACCTTCTTTAACCCCTGCTAGTCAGCTCTGCGAGGCTTCCATTGTATATTCCTGTATTGCACAAGCTGATGTTACTCTTTTAGTATCAGAGTATGGACCCTTTTTGCCTTCACTTTCTAAATCAGAATTCATGCACTCAGACTATCCTGCACTGCCTGCTTTAACCCCTGTTAATGAAACCTTTGAGCCTTCCTCTGTGTATTCTTGTAATTCCCATGCCAATGTTAGGTTTCCAGTATCAGAAGATGAACCTTCTATGCGCCCAGTTCCAAAGTCAGATCCCCTTTTCTATGACTCTCTGACATTGCCTGTGTTAACCCCTGTTAGTTCTCTACCCTTGGGGTTAAAAGCAGACATTGCACATCTTGCGTCCTCTGAGGTTCTAGTTGCTATTTCTCTAGCTATCACTTCAAAGGTCAGCGTACCTGCCTCTGTTCCCTTAATGAATTCGGAGTCTTCCCTGCCTGCAGTGGAGGATCAGGTTTCTATTTCAAAGTACCCTTATACTCCTTTAAACCCTCAAGTATCTCTCACTGCATTTAAGAATTTTCCAGCACACCCGGTGTTAACCTCTGCTACTGCTCAAATTCCTGAAGTAAAAACTGGTCACCCTGTCTTTGTCCCCCCAGTTTTATGTGATACGCCTACCACCAATGATTTTCCTCCTGTGTCTCAAACTGTTGCTATTCCTGTCCTGGACTCTGAGTCAGTTTCCTTAGAACCCTTTACAGCGATTAGCTTCCCCTTTACTGCCCCTCAGGCTATCACTTCAGAAATTAGCTTACCTGCTTCTGATTCCTTAGTACACTCTGGCTCTTCCCTTATTGCTTGTAAGGATTATCCAGCACTTCCGGTGTTATCCTGCACCACTAATCTCACTGCTGATTTAAAGCCAGGCTTCCTGTCCCCCGACTCCCCTGTAGTCTGTGAGGCGCCAATCACCTTTGCTAAAGCTCCTGTTTTACATGCTGTCTACCCTGCCATGCCTGTAATACCTGCAATTTCGTTAATTGATTCCAAGATCCTTGCCACAGAGTCTCCCATAGAGCCTGTTGCACCCACTATGGATTCTCAAAGACCCACGTCTGTAACAAGCGCTTTCTCTCCTGATTCTATAGAAGTACCTTGTTCAGTTCCTGCTATTTCTCAATCCCCACTTCAGAGACAACCACAATGCCCTCTGATTCAACTGACACATCTAGTCTGGCCCTTGCTGTTTCTCAGATACCCACTTCAGAGGCTAGCGCAAAGCCTTCTGACTCAATCAAAATACCTAGTTTGGCTCTTGCTGTTTCTCTGATACTTACTTCAGAGACAAGTACAACGTCCTCTGAGTCAATCGAAGAACATACTCCAGTTCCTACTACTCCTCAAATACTCACTTCAGTGACCGGTGTACCTTTTCGTCCCCTGTGCCCTGCCTAGGGTAACCGCCCCGTCTCTCATCCATTCATTTCTGGAACAAACATACTCCTCACTGACTGTTCTGCACGTCCTGTTATAACCATGTGTAACGGGTATTCCCTGTGAATACAGACGCTACTACCTGCTGTGTATACCTGTGTGGCTCTCAGGAGCCTAAGCCTCCACTTGGGGAGCCTGGGGTACATACATTTAATGCGATCTCGTGGTGCAACGCCTCCACCTGGGAGGGATCCCAACGGAGTGGGAGGAGGCCCTCACATGAAACAATCACGTTAAGCAAACATTTGTAAAACAGAACAGGCTTTACTGCATATATGAGCATAACATTCACTAAACGCATTAAAGGTTAACACTGCATAAGGATATTGCATAATCCCCACACCCACCACCGTGTACCCCCACACCATGTCCACAGAATAACCCCCCTTGTCCCGTGGTCAGCGCTGCCACTCTGGATAGTAAGGGGCAGGGTCCCTAACCTGGGGCCTGTCCCTGAAACACTCAAAGCTACAGGTGGCTCAGGGCTATCTGGGGCCTAGGGGGCTGCTGGCCTAGTGCAGGGAGTCACTAACTTCTGCACACTGCCTCTTTCCCCTAGCTGCTCCTGATGCCGAGTGGGGTGGGCTTAATGCGCGAAATGTATCCAATCTCCCCTGCAAGGAGATCTTACAGCCCTATTGGCTACCTGGCGTCACCTGACTCAGCCCCTGTGCACCCTGGGGGCTGTATCTTCTTGGGAGCTATTCTCCAATGTGGCCGCCTCGCGCGCACTTCCTATGCTAGCTCTGGACCCCGCATTCCACCACCTAATTGCTACGATGGGGACCCCCTCGCCTTCCACGGTTTCCTTAACCAATGCGAGGTGCAATTCGAGATGGCCACATCTCAGTTCCCAACTGGTCGTTCTAAAGTGGCCTACATTTATGCTTTGTTGACCGGTGATGCCTTCGCTTTGGCTTCTCCTCTCTGGGAACTTAAAAGCGAACTAACTCAATATTATCCTAAATTCAGATGCAAATTTCAGCTGGTATTCGATACTCCTGCAAGGCGCGAGACAGCTGCATTCTCTCTCTTTCACATTTCCCAAGCCCAAAGATCTGCTGCCAAGTACGCAATTGAGTTCCGTACTCTCGCCGCAGAGACCCAATGGAATAATGAGGCACTTGCCACCGCATATTGGCATGGGCTCTCTGACACCTTGAAAGATGATCTTGCTACTCATGCCTGGCCTTCTTCCCTGGAGGAGTTGATTACACTAAGCGTACGCATGGACCAGTGTACCCAGGAGCAACGGTACGAGAGACACTGTTCTCGTTCTCTTTCTTCCCCTGCTGTATCTCACAGGTCACCCACGTCCTTTCTCCTGACACTGGATGCCCTGGAGCCGATGCAAATCGGTAGCCAACAACTTTGGGCCGCAGAGAGAGCACGACGCCGTCAGAAGGGACTCTGTTTCTACTGCGGTTCTTCGGAACATCGTCTTCAGAATTTTTCCCTGAAGCCGGGAAAATGGGAATACCCAGTATAGGTAGAGGGGCTTCTACTTGGTACTGTCTCTCCCTGCCCCTCTCTCCTTGAAAATCTCCCAAATAACCCTGGAGGGTCCTGAACTTTTCCTGAAGGTAAAAGCTTTCGTTGACTCTGGATCTGGAGGTAACTTCCTGGACCAAACCTTCGCCTCTGAGAATCAAATCCCTATGGTGAGAAGAAAAACATCTATTGGTCTCGAGGCAATCGATGGTCATCCACTCCAGCCAGCCTTTATCATCTGGGAGTCCATTCCTCTCACACTGACCCTGGCCGACGGTCATAAAAAGGTAATTATTTTCGACATCTTCAATTTGTTCAATACTGTTCAACTTATTTTAGGATTGCCTTGGCTTCAACTCCACAATCCGCGCATTGTTTGGACCGGCACCCTGCCTATCCAGTGGTCTTCTTCCACTGACTCTGCTCCTACGGTTCCACCTGTTGCGGTGCTTGCCAGGATGGATTCCGTTCCTTCCAATCTATCGATCCTACCGACCGTGTATCATGAGTACTTGGATGTGTTCAACAAGGTACAAGCTGAGGTTTTACCTTCCCACCGTCCATACGATTGCCCTTTCAACTTGATTCCTGGGACCATTCTTCCGAAGTCGAAGTCGTATCCTTTGTCCGTTCCTGAGACTTAGGCCATGATGTCCTATATTCAAGAAAATTTGGAAAAAGTATTCATCCGCAACTCTACCTCCCCTGCCGGGGCAGGCTTCTTCTTCATAAAGAAGAAGGATGGATCACTTAGGCAATGCATCGACTTTCGCGGACTCAATAAGATCATGGTAAAGAATCGGTATCCCCTTCTCTTAATCTCCGAATTGTTCGATCGTCTTCAGGGGGCCTGTAACAGAGGACTTATTCCTGTTCAGTAATGTGCCTTTAATCCAGCAGTGTGGTGGTTAACCTCTGGTAGTTAATTACTAAACACCACCTGCCTGATTAGATGGCTTAGAAAGCCTGTCTTTTGAAACAGGAAGTGAGAACTCTTTAGCTGACACCTGAGCTGAACTTGGAGACTCACTTGTCTTGAGCTCTGCCAAAAGATTGCAGAGCTGCTTTCAAGACACAGGGAAAACTTCTAAACCTGTATGCTGACAAACCCTGAAGACAAGGGAGCTGAAGAAGGGACAGTAAAGATTTTCCCTCCAAACCACAAGGACCAAATAAGACTTCTAAAACCTGGATGCTGATATTTTATGTGCACGCATGGGTGCGGTTCCAGGAGAGCAGAGAAGCTTACAAACAGATAAGACTTTTATTCTTAAGAGACTGCTTATATCTGCTTATTGCATGCTATGTTTTGGGGCTGGGGAGAAATGCTTGACTAGGGAGATGTGAATTGATTGCATAGTGTTTTCACTAGAAATACTCCCAAGTGAACGGAAGCTTTGTTCCCACCCCCTTGTTTGGATGTTTTCCTGATAAAAAGGAGAAGGCACAATAAAGCCTTATTATAATTTCACAATATAAAATCCCCTCCTAATTGCGTACCTCTGTGAACGTCCGTCCACATGTGGTGTCAGAAGTGGGATAAGAGGTGTCTTTGTAGTTAAAAAGGACCGGAGATTTTTATGTGAAATTTTTTTTTATGCTTTTTGCCTACAAACAGTCTGAGAAACTTAGAAAAAAACCTCATGCAGCAGAAATCAGAATTAAAGGGACACACCACTGCACTGAAACTTACACTGCATTGAAACTTACAAAAACACAGATGGACTCTTTACCCCAATCCCAAGAGGAGAGAGACTGCTGAAGCAGCTAAAACTTTATTTGCCTATCACAAAGCGTAATATCGTCATTGAAATAGTGGGGTTTTGCCTTCCAGCCATAGTCAGGGTTCAAGAAGTGAGTCAGCCCTTGAAAAGGGATAGGTGTTTGTTGTTTTCAAAAGTTTCGCTGAAGCAGTGAATACAAATGGTGACCCACGAGTGGTACTGATTTTGCAAATAAAGGTTGCCACACCGCATAGGGCTACCAGCTGTGAATTGAGTATATGCAGAAAAGTGTGAAAATTGATACAAGACTGTGCTGAAGCAAGGGAATTTTTAGCAAACAAATGCTGAGTGTAAAATTGCCCTATAAAGGAAAAGGTTTTTCAAAGCCAATTGCTGAGTGTTGAGTCCACTGCAAAGAATGTTTTTTTTTCTTCAAGTAAAAAAGTATGCCTATTATCTTGGGAGCAAAACAGACACCCAAAGTGGGAAGTGGGAATGCCATAATACCCAAAGATGAGACTGAAAATTACTGAACTCAGGCAGAAAACCAAATTCTGTTGCTAAAGCGGAGGGATTGCACCTAGCAAATAAATGGTGTATAGCAAATATACTTTTTTTTACCTAGCAACTGCACAATCTTGTATACCTGATAAAAGAAAATGCATGCACAGCACTGCTGATATTGAGGAAAAAAAAAAAATTACCCAAGAAAGAAAAGTCTACAGAGATGCCTGTGAGAGCTATGACCTCTACAAGCAAAATATGCCCATCTGTAGGACTGCCACAATTGGGGGGTTCTAGCAAATACAGTGGCAACAGCTGCAATAGCGCCTCCTGAGGTCAGGAAGAAAATTACACCTGATAGCCTAAAAAAGAGGACAAGATGCAGCGTTCCTGTAATGAACCCTACCCCAGGGAAGAGTGGCCCTTCCAGTCCAATAAAGAGGAAGACATCTCTTACGGGGAACCCGAACCGAGTCACACCCACAAAACACCCCAAGAATGGTGGGGGTGCCTGAACTCGGCACGAACAGAAAAGACCGCTCCTTTGATGACGAATATGATCAGCAGGAGACAGAGCGGGAGCAGTGGGTCACCGAATATTTCTGTCAGCTAAAGCAGCTGCAAGAAAAGCCTGGCGTATATAATGAAGCTGCTAAAATTTCAAATGAAGATGGAGACTCCAATATCCCTGAAGGGACGGTGTCATCGAAATCAAAAAGGCGGAAAAAGAAAAAGAAAAGCAGTTCTTCACTTACCGTGGAAGTAACAGACACGTCCGCAGATCCTGTGGAGAAAATGGGGGACAGAGTTGCCCTGCAGCCTAGAGAAAATGGAGAATTCGTCCCACGGTTAACCGAATATCCAGAGGGCCCAAGGCAAAAGTCGGGTACCCCAAAGAAGTGTCTGTCTGGTGCAAACAGTGAGGAACCCTCAACCAACCATCCCAGGGAAGCGGAGCCGGAACCAGTGAGTGACGATCCCTTGACCAGCCCTGAAGACTCACTGAAAATTGCCAGGCGTGACTGTGATCTACTTCGAGAACAATTGAAACTTGAGAGAGCAGATAACACAGAGCTACAGAAAAATAACGTGAGGCTACAAAAAGATGTGCTCACAATTTACTCTTTAGCTAGGACAGAATTGGATGATCTCAAGACTGAGCTAGATACTGCAAAGGCTACTATTTCCGCCATGGATGAAAAGCAGAGCCAATCTGATAAAATGATGGCTACGCTAAAGCGGAAGTATGAGGAGGCACTGAAGCAGATGACAGTCTTCCAGCAAGTGGTTCACACTCTTCGCATAGAGCTGAATGCCTCACAACAGGAGATCAACAGTGTCCGGATAGAAGTGGACGTATCTCAGAAAGAGGGTCAGACACTCCGCAGAGCACTGAATGCCTCATATCATGAGACCAACAGCTGCCGCACAGACCTGGAAGTTTCCAGAAAGGAACTACACAGTCTCACTGAGGAGCTGGACATTGCTAAAGAAACTATTGGTAATCTTGATGCAGATCTCAAAGTCTCTCAGAAGGAGCTTCAGACCCTCAACCTAGAGAAGAAAGTCTCACGCCAGGAGATGGTCATTCTCAAAGCAGATGTGTGTAAATGGAAGGAGGACTGCAAAGAAGCCTTGAAGAATACAGAGAAAGAAGCCTTGAAGAATACAGAGATAGAAAAAGGAGAAAATTCAAGATTAAAAAGAGAAAACTTAAAACTGAAAGAAGAAAATTTTCAGTTAACAGAAGAAGTCAAGGAAAAGTTTGACGCAGAGCACCGACTGCAGACCAACTGCAAGGTCTGCGTACACACCTCCAGTATGCTGAGGAGAAGCAGCAAACACTACAGGAA
Source organism: Ascaphus truei (assembly GCA_036426205.1). Lineage (NCBI taxonomy): Eukaryota > Metazoa > Chordata > Amphibia > Anura > Ascaphidae > Ascaphus > Ascaphus truei. The sequence goes on from WSYH01001500.1 coordinate 76,905, forward strand.
GAAAAACTGCAGGCTGCTAAAGAGGTACAAGCGCTTCAGGAACGTCTGAATACCCAGTACGTCCCCACAGAGCAGTATGAGGATCTAAAGGCCATGCTGCATGTCTTCAGAGCATCGTTGGAAGCGGAGCTTCGATACCAGGTGACTCTGTATGAGAGGGAGCGTGAGAAGGCTCAGAAACTGGAGCAAGAGCTGGAGAGACAGAGAGACTGTTCCATTTCCTTGAGTCAGTACACCAAAGAGAAAACAGACGCAGCGGCAACCTTGATGACAAAAATTACAGAGCTCCAGAATATGAAGGAGACTCTGATACAGATTCCTCCAATACGGAAAAAGGTATTGGCTCTGCCCAAGCACCAGTATCCCACAGTAACTAATGTCCGCAAGGACAAGGGTACAGTGAGAGTTGGGGACTCTACACAACTTCAAAACAAAATTACAAAGTTTGAGCCACCAAAGAAAGCACTTTGCCAAACCTACAGCTGTCCAACAGGCAACAAACAGAGGTAGGAGTGCAGAATCAAAGCCAGAAGAATCCTTAGCTGAAGACACTGAACTGGCGACTCCGTGGTGTGGAGAAGCGGCAGAAAGACCACTTCAAGAGCAGATAACTCTAAGGGCTAGTCCTAACTTCTCTACAACTGTTGCCATACACTTTGTATACAAAAAGAGGAGTGCCCGACGCAACAGAATTCTCAAGACCGCGCACGTGATTAAAAGACTTTACGTGGAAAAAGTCCTCCTTGAGCGACTGAGGAGTGCTGATCTCAAGCATCTTCGAGAGGAGACAAAAATAAATTGGAGAAAGGGTCCAATCCAAGCGGGACAGAGGGTTCTCTTCCTCCATCCACTCTCATTCAAGTCACAGAGATATCTAGAATGAGAGAGGAAGGATGGGCTTTGGCCGTGGTAAGCCCGAGCTTCCCACAAACAGGGGAGGTATGTAACAGGGGACTTATCCCTGTTCAGTAATGTGCCTTTAATCCAGCAGTGTGGTGGTTAACCTCTGGTAGTTAATTACTAAACACCACCTGCCTGATTAGATGGCTTAGAAAGCCTGTCTTTTGAAACAGGAAGTGAGAACTCTTTAGATTACACCTGAGCTGAACTTGGAGACTCACTTGTCTTGAGCTCTGCCAAAAGATAGCAGAGCTACTTTCAAGACACAGGGAAAACTTCTAAACCTGTATGCTGACAAACCCTGAAGACAAGGGAGCTGAAGCAGGGACAGTAAAGATTTTCCCTCCAAACCACAAGGACTGTTAGGACCAGTATGTCAGGCCAGAATCTGAACTCGTGTTAAGCTTCCATTTTGTATGGTCATAACTAGTTAAGATTCTGTAGTCAGCCTTTTGCTGAAATATAATTCCTAAATGCACTCAGTTTCTGCCAAATTGCATTGCTTTTCTTCCTGGTCAGGATATTACTACGATACTTTTGTGTTGTCAATTTCCTGATGTTTTAGTTAGAATATAATAGAATGGTTCTCTGCAAGAAGAAAAATAGTGTAATTTAGTTGCTAAAGACTCAAGGTCTCTTTTGATAACAGACAATGAATAAGCTATGTATTCAAACAATTGCTTGTATTGTAAAAGACACGTTCCAAAAGTCACGCCACTAATATGTCCTGCCCCTAAATCACGCCTCTAATCAAAGCTACACCCAAGACACACCTAGGATACGCCTATGTTACACCTAGGATACGCCTATGTTACGCCTATGTTATGCCTCTAACCAATATCTTCTTTTTTCTGTATAAAAGTCATTAACCTATGAGTAATAAATTGAGACAAAGGATTTGAAACCTGGCTTGCGTTACGTTTCATTTCGTTCGTCTACCAGGCCTGAAGTTCATCAAAGACCGGAGATAACAGTGGCAGGGCGTGAAAACTTCTCCGGGGAAGTCTGCTGCAAAATGGTGCAGAGGGTGTAGTATCCAGTCACAAGGCTTCAGTTTTCTTGGCAGAGGAAAGGCTCCTCTCAGTTCTGAAGCATAGGCGAGGAAATTAGGTCTTCCTTCAAGGACCAAATAAGACTTCTAAAACCTGGATGCTGATATTTTCTGTGCACGCATGGGTGCGGTTCCAGAAGAGCAGAGAAGCTTGCAAACAGATAAGACTTTTATTCTTCAGAGTCTGCTTATATCTGCTTATTGCATGCTATGTTTTGGTGCTGGGGAGAAATGCTTGACTAGGGAGATGTGAATTGATTGCATGGTGTTTTCACTAGAAATACTCCCAAGTGAACGGAAGCTTTGTTCCCCCCACCCCTTGTTTGGATGTTTTCCTGATAAAAAGGAAAAGGCACAATAAAGCCTTATTATAATTTCACATTATAAAGCCTCCTAATTGCGTACCTCTGTGAACATCCGTCCACAGGGCCTCTATCTTCTCCAAGCTTGACTTAAGAGGGGCCTATAATCTCATTCGCATAAGAGAGGGGACGAGTGGAAAACCTCGTTTAATACGCGATCTGGACATTATGAGTATCTAGTTTTGCCCTTTGGCTTATTCAATGCCCCTGCTGTCTTTCAAGAGTTCATGAACGACATTTTCAGGGATGTGTTGGGGACATTTGTCATAGTATATCTGGATGACATTCTTATGTTTTCTAAAAACCTGGAGGAGCACATTCAACACACCAAACTGGTGCTCTCTAGGCTCCGTTGTTACTGCCTATACGCCAAGATCTAGAAATGTTTGTTCCACCAGACCTCTACTTCTTTTTTAGAATACATTTTTTCCAATCAAGGTTTCTCTATGGATCCAGAAAAATTAATTCGGTTCTTGACTGGCCGCTGCCTAATTCGCTCAAAGCTGTGCAGCGTTTCCCCGGCTTTGCCAATTATTCCTGGAAATTCATCAATACATTTTCTTCTATTGCTCTTCCCATCACCGCCCTGACCAAGAAAGGTGCCGATCCCACCTCCTGGTCTCCTGAAGCTATTGTTGCTTTCGAGGTCCTTAAAAAAGCTTTTGTGTCCGCACCCATCCTACGCCATCCAGATACCTCTCTTCCCTTCACTTTGGAAGTCGACGCTTCGGATGTAGGAGCTGGTGCAGTTCTCTCTCAGAGATCATCTCCTCAAGAAAGACTCCATCCCTGTGGGTTTTTTTCGCGGAAATTTTAATCTGCTGAAAGAAATTATGATGTTGGTAATCGTGAACTTTTGGCCATTAAACTGGCTCTACAAGAATGGAGGCATCTTTTAGAAGGCACCAAAGAACCTGTGGCTATTCTCACGACCACAAAAATTTGCTGTATATCGAGGGGGCCCAACGGTTGGGATCCCGTCAAGCTCAGTGGGCTCTCTTCTTCTCCCGCTTTAATTATACTATTTCATACATTCCTGGTACCAAAAATGTCAAGGCGGGAGGCGCATACACGAGGCTGGAGTGGATGGCAGCATAGGATTGAGCTCCGTCCCCCACCTCCAATAAAAATATAAAACAACAACGCACAAACGATAAATAAAAGCTGGAAAATATATTAAATCACGGCGACAACCCCCGAGATGGCCCCGCTAAATCCCCGAAAAAAGAAGGAGGGCGATCTGCGCAAATATCTCGGCTGATCCACCCCACGAAGCGCAGGAGCTGCAATGGCGCCGGAATCGACTGCGGGCTCTGATTCGGAGCGGGAAGAAGATCCAGTGGTGGAGCCGGCACAGATGCCGGTTTATAGATGCGACTTTGATCGCTTATACTAGGACATGAAAAATATGATTAATGACGGGCTACAGGACCTGAAGAAAGAGATCCAGGGCCTGGGAGAAAGGATCGGTGCTCTAGAGGACAAGATGGCGACCGCAACGAAACAGATTAAAAAGACGGACAAAAGGGCAACATATATGCAGGCCCAAATAGCGGAGATAACTGACAGGCAAGAGGATGCCGAAATCCGTGAGAGACGCAATAACGTGTAACAGTGTTTATCCAAGAGGGATCAAAAAAGTATCCCCATAGCACCCGGCACTCAATGCTGGATAGTTTAATCTGGTCGACAATGTTCCAATAGGGAAAATTACCTATATTTACAAATGTATATGGAATTAATAGCCCTTGTACCAATAAGTCCCAAGAAAATAATAAAGTTTTATTAGTCTAAATACTTGTTAAAAACACACATATATACATCATTCAAAACTGTTAAAAAAAACCCATTCAGAGGTGGCTGTGGAAGTAAATAGCACTACAGTAAGCTATCTGTCATAGATAGGAGATAAAAAATGATTCTCATACATGCTTAGCAGTGAATCATGCCGTATGGTGTATCATAGAGAGTTAGTTGATAACACCTTCTATCAATTGATATTTGTTAGTAAATATAACATATGCAGCATAAATGCATCCAAAATCGCGCTGACCCTGTGTGTGCTGGGTCTGCTCTGTACGCATATGGTATATTCTCGGTGTTAGAGGTCTAGCAGTGTTATGACCTACTAATGCAGCATATATGGCTTAAATAGATTCGGGAAGCGCATGTGGGTGTCCCGATGCTAAAATTAACCCCCCATAGGCTCCGTGACCACAGCGGGTCACACACTGTGTCTGGAACAAGACTCCATGTGGTATACAAGCCTGTCTTCTCTCTACATGCGGCTGATCACTGGGAACACGCCACCTCTGATGACGTCATCTAGTGACGTCTATTCCCGACGACCGTTTCGTCATCAGAGGTGGCGAGTTCCCAGTGATCAGCCGCACGTAGAGAGAAGACAGCACACATGTAGGGTCAGCGTGTAGAGGGACAAGACTTTGGATGCAATTGTGCTATATTTGTCATGTTTACAAGCCTAAATCAATTGATTTAAGGTGTCACCACCAACCAATTGCTACACCACCCACATGCGCTCCCTGAATTTATTCAAGCCATATATGCTGCTTTAATAGGTGATAACATTGCTAGACCTCTAATACCGAGTATATTCTAAATGCTCACAGATTAGATCAAGCACACCTACAGGGTCAGCGTGATTTTGGATGCATTTATGCTGTATATGTTATATTTACTAACAAATATCAATTGATAGAAGGTGTTATCAACCAACTCTCTATGATACACCCTACGGCATGATTCACTGCTAAGCATGTATGAGAAACATCTTTGATCTCCTATCTATGACAGATAGCTTACTGTAGTGCTATTTACTTCAACAGCCACCTCTGAATGTTTTTTTTTTAACAGTTTTGAATGATTATATATGTGTGTTTTTACCAAGTATTTAGACTAATAAAACTTTATTATTTTCTTGGGACTTATTGGTACAAGGGCTATTAATTCCCTATACATTTGTTAAACATCACTAATTTTCCCTATTGGAACATTGTCGACCAGATTAAACTATCCAGCATTGAGTGCCGGGTGCTATGGGGATACTTTTTTGATCCCTCTTGGATAAACACTGTTACACATTGACTACTTTATCCCTTCCGAGCACCTGCTCACTTTATTTAGAATCTATATTGTATTACTGGACGAGCGGTCTCATCCCCTTTATCGTAGAGACGCAATAACATAAGAGTTCGCGGCATCCCCGAGGATACCACGGACGTGGAGGGGTTCATCTTCAGATGGCTCGCGATGCTACTGCCCGACCTCCCAGAAACTGAATTAGCCATGGATCGCTGCCACAGAACCCTCAGAAACCGCCCTGCAGCAACGGAGCAGCCACGCGATGTGATCGCCAGGCTGCACTACTTTAAGACCAGGGAGGCGGTCTTCAAGAATACTAAGACTGAGGGCTCCTGCCGGTTCGAGGAAGTTACGCTACAGCTATTTCAGGACCTCTCACCAGTCACGTTAGCTAGGAGAAGGGCACTACAACCGGTCGCCAGATTGCTCAGAAACTGGGCAATACGATACCGCTGGACCTTCCCGTTTGGCCTGTTGGTCATAAGAAATGGGAAGGCCATATCAATGAAAGAGATAGAGGAAAACGCTGACTTCCTAAATAAAATAGGGGTGAAGGAAGGCCTGCCCAAAAGCCCCAGGAGGGAGCAACGGGAAGAGTCAGAATGGAGGACTGCCGGCCCGTCCAAATCAAACCAGGATATCGAAGCCCCAGAGGAATTATGAGGGGTTCACCAGGACTTCCAAAAGTCCAGTTACAGTTTACCCAGTTTTAATATCAGTGATTGCCAGTTTCACAAAGTTCCTCCCTGAACCGAGTTCCCCAAGGGAAAAAATATATATAAAAAAAACAAAAAAGGTTAAGGAAAGTTGATAATTGGCAATCTATCAAATTAAAGGGTAAGGTTAGCAGTTTCAAGTAGAAAGCGTTGTTTTACATTGAAGTTTACTTAAGATGACAGAGGAGGGGGGGAGATATTCCCCCCACGACGGTCTTGAACATGAGACTCCACATGGGTGCAGGGGGGATATCCTGCAGGCGGCCCATGAATGTCCCCACTAGGCCAGCCACTCAGGGCAGGAGAGGGGGACGGGATACCATCCCGGACTCCGCCCAGGCTGAACACCCAGGAGGGGCAAAGAAGGCGATTGGGGGAGCGGGGTCTCGCTCAACCGCCGGACAATTATTAAAAGTTTTGTCACATGTAGTGATGTGTGTTTCTGTGTTCCCCCAGTGTGTCTCCCCTTGCTTTCCCTTGTTGCAGTCACAGGACGGTGAAAATGAGAGCCGAAACCCGGAGAACCAACATGCGAGTAGGGAGTCCCCAAGTACCAGGCTGACCCAAAGAGCCAACAGACAAGGAGAGGCGTGGGTAACTACACATGGGTAGAGAAATTGTTATCCTTTCACATAACGTGAAAGGCTTTAATAGCCCAGGGAAGCGAAAACTAGCTATGACGGACTATAAAAAGACGGACCCTGACATTCTAATGCTACAAGAGACGCATTTCTCTTAAACCAGCTCCCCGAAATACATTGACTACAAGTATAAAACATGGTTCTAGTCCTCTGCTTGCAAAAAAAAGCGAGGGGTGGCTATTCTGGTCCACAACCGGCTCCCGTTCAAGGTCCAAACCGTTAAAAAAGACAAAAATGGTTGATTCTTGATTGTCACAGGGGAAATACGGGGCCAGCTTGTTATGCTGGCAAATGTATACGCCCCAAGCGACAACGCGGAGGCTTTCCTAGAGAGATTTTTCTCCGTATTTGGAAGTATGGCTCAGGGGAGCACAATCCTAGGGGGAGATTTTAATAAGACTCTTGACCCACTGCTGGATAGATGCACCCCAGAGGGTCACAGTTGGTCAAAGGTTAGGGCAGCATGGAACAGAGGACTGAGAACCAATAATCTATTAGATGTTTGGCGAGAGCACACCACACTGAAAAAGGTTTTACATTTTACTCCCACCCCCACGACAGATACAGTAGGAAAGACTATCTCTTTGTGTCTAGCAGAATGGTCTCGCAGATCTCCCATTCGGTAATCCACGATATTTCGTGGTCAGATCATGCGCCGATTGAGCTGCGGTGCACTGAATTTAGTTTGGACAGACCAGGAGCGAACTGGAAACTTAATGAAGTACTGTTGAAAATCCCCGAAATTTCACAAAAAGTGGGGGATAGAATCAGGGTATACTTTCAGGAGAATATGGGAAGTGTGGTTTCACAGTCTACCCTTTGGGAAGCCAATAAGGCAACTCTGAGAGGAGAACTCATTGGGATTGCGTGTAAGCGGAAGAGGGAGAAGGACACAACAATTATGCAATTGAAAACTGAATTGGCGGTCCTGTCAACCCTGCACAAAAATAACAAAAATACAACGACCCTTAAGGAGTTTTTAGATACTAAAACTAAACTGGGCTTGCTGCTGGCCTCCCGTGCTGAGAAAGCGCTGTCCTGGTCGAAACGGAAATTTTATGAGAAGGCGAACAAGCAAGATACCCTGCTTGTCAATAAGCTTTGAGACAAAAATCAAGTCTCCCAAATTCAGTCAATCCGGACAGCACAAGGGAATCTCACGTCCGACCCAAAATTAATAGTAGAGGAATTCAAATCATACTACGAGACCGTGTATGATGGTGCGAAAGTGGTCCACAATAATACCACTCAGGCTCGTCTGAAGACATTCTTAAAAGAGTCCAAACTACCTAAATTGTCCAGAGAGGAGAGGGACGCACTACAGTCAGACTTCACTATGGAGGAGCTACTGGAAGTAATGAAATCACTGAAAGTATCCAAAGCCCCCGGCCCAGATGGCTTCTCCAATCTATACTATAAAAAATTCCGCAATCTGTTAGCTCCCCACCTGCTAAAGTTGTGTAACTCATTCAGGGATGGTGCCCCCATCCCGGCTTCGATGCTGCAGGCGTCTATCTCTGTGATTCACAAACAGGGAAAGGACCCAGCGGACTGTAAAAGCTACCGACCCATCTCCCTGATTAATTCAGACACAATTTTTTTTCCCAAGTTACTGGCTAATCGCCTTAACCAGGTGTTGCCGCAGTTGGTCCACCCTGATCAAGTAGGGTTCAACTGTGGGAGACAGGCATCGGATAACACTAGACAAATCATAGATTTGATAGATCTGGCACAAAAAAAACTTATCCCGTCGATAATGCTTAGTCTCGATGCAGAGAAAGCATTCGATAGAATCGACTGGCCCTACATGAGAGAGACGCTTGGGGAGTTCGGGCTGGGGGGGAGAATGTTAGAGGTGATTCTCGCTCTGTACCAGGGGCCGACGGCAAAGGTCAGGCACCAGGGCTTCCCGTTGGGCGAATTCCGGATTCAGAGCGGCACCAGACAGGGATGTCCCCTATCCCCCCTTCTTTTTGCCTTATGTATTGAGCCCCTCGTGGCACAAATTCGCCTCAATCCAAACATAACGGGTATCCAAATTGGGGAGCAGCCACATAAAGTGGCCCTGTACACTGATGACGTGATACTAACAATATCATAGCCCCTCACCTCTCTGCCAAATGTCTTCAGTATATTAGGGGAGTTCAACGCAGTATCAGGGTTCAAAATTAACCAGGCAAAATCTGAAGCCTTAAACATAAACTTACCTAAAGTCACTGAAAAACTGATTTTAATTTCAAATGGCAAACCTCCTCCATTAAATACCTAGGAGTAAATATCACAAAGCAATTTGACACCGTCTATAAGCAAAATACACCAGACTAATACAGACTTTGAAGGAGGATCTCCGGATGTGGGCAGGGTAGCATATCCTGGATCGGTAAGATCCAGACGCTCAAAATGAATCTCCTCCCCAGAATCCTGTACCTATTTCAGACCCTACCGATCCCTATAATTAGGGAAGACATCCTCCGACTACAGTCCGCAATGGTGAAATTCGTCTGGGGTAATAAAACCCCCCGCATTAAAACTAGCACAATGATTCAGCCCACAACAAGAGGAGGGTTAGCGGTACCTTGCCTGTTATCATATTTCAGAGCGGCTCAATTATGCCAAATTACCCAGTGGCACACTCAGCCGAGACTAAAGCGATAGGTGAACTGGAGGCGGACTGTTGCGCCCCGGTGGCGCTGCAGAACCTAATATGGCTACCAAAAATGGTGCATAAAACCATAAGCAATCCGCTTTCTGCGGTCAACAGCTCTTTACCAGTATGGGACAGGAGCAAGTTTAGATTTGCCTTTACACGCCAGCACTCCTTGATGACCCCCATTTTGGGGAACCCTGATTTCGCTCCGGGACTGAACAGTAAAGACTTTACAATATGGAAACAGAAAGGCTACACTCGCCTAGTACATCTGGAGGGACGGATAACAATATAATCTTTTGAGCAAATTAAATCTGAAAAAGCAGTTCCAAACTCAGAATTTTTTAGATACATCCAGATTAGAGCATTCTACTCTAAATTCCCAATTCGCCCTAAGCGCACAAATTTCGAACAGCTCTGCTCCAGAGGGACAGATACCAGTGGACTTATCTCTGGTAAATACAGAGAGGTGGTCTCCCCAGCGACTGATAACGACGTGGTACTGAGTTACAGAGCCAACTGGGAGAGGGACTTAGGAGAGACATTAGAGGACGAGGACTGGGACCATATAGTTACAGCAGCATCTAAAAGTTCTATATGCACCACATTAAAGGAGAATGCATATAAAGTGCTAATGAGATGGTACCTGACCCCACTACGATTATCTAAGTTTGTCAAGAATTACCACCCATTGTGCCCCAAACAATGTGGGGAACAGGCAGACTTGCTGCACATGCTGTGGGGCTGCCCCAAGGTAACCCCAATTTGGGAAAACATCAGGAATTGGCTCCAGAGAATTCTCAGTTGCGCGGTCCCTTTGGACCCCTGGTTGTTTCTGCTGGCCAGACACACCCGGGGGCTAAACAGATCAGCACATAAATTAATTGCACACTTTGCAACTGCCCTGAGGTGTGAAATCGCAGCACTGTGGAAGCAGCCCGAAGTACCCAATTTCCCACAAATCAGGAATAGAATTTGGTATGTTTGCCAGATGGAGCAATTAACAAGTTTGGTTAATGACACTCGTACAAAATTCTTAAAAGTTTGGACGCCTTGGTTGGCCCAAATGGATATCCCGGGGGTCAGTGCCGCTAACATACTGCTTTAATAGTTATTGACGCATTCTCCTTTGATGCTGGAAGACACAAGATTGATGTTTACAAACTAATTAATTGAGACAAGACCCTAGGCCAGTCCGATAGATTGATAGGTCGAAGGGTTAGATCCAGCATAATCACACGAGCAGATGAAAGGCGGGACCCATAGATTGATAACCCATCCCAGGGGCCAACATCATTGGACTCTTCCTGCGATGCTCCAGAGAACCGATAACATCTAAGGACTGCTACATTCCCCCTTTCCCACCCCCCTTCCCCTCCTCCTCCGGTATGTCTCTTGTCTATGATCGTGTTCGTCAGTGCGTCTCCCCAGTAAGTCAGTTTAGAGTTGTACATTAATAATGAGTAGTCATGATTACATATATGTTTGACATTGGGTTGGCAGCTACTGTAATGAATGTACAGAGGCGGCACATTTTATTTGAGTGCGGCTAGTTCCGCAAGCCGGGGGATGCCCCGGCTTGCTAGCCGCACTCCCTCGGCGTGCCGCGCGTCATCGATGCGCGGTCACGCGTCATCGGGAGCCTGCGCCCCCTGCACGCACGTCCAGGGCTCCCCGAGGGAGCCCTGGTGTCCCGTGATGTGGGGGACGGCGGTATGGGGTTCCTGGGGACCCGGCGGACCCGCAGAGGGGAGGGAGAAGCCCCGATCGGAGGACCGCTCCTCCGAGGCTTCGGCGCGCGCCCGGCACACTCCGGCGCGCGCCCCGGTTACTGTCGCGGCCGAGACCGGGCAAATGCTCGAATAAACTCGGCCGCGACAGTACCATGCGCTCAATAAAAACATTTTTGGTTGAAAAAAATGTCAAGGCGGACGCTCTCTCGCCAGTTCGCCACAGAAAGTGAATCTAATGAAGCCATGGAACCTATTCTTCCTGCCAAATGCATAATCTCCGCTAGTGATTTCAATGGGTTGGACGAAATCAACAAAGCCCAGGCTCACATGCCCAGCAGGTTCAGGGTACCAGAAGGGCGCTTATACACAGCTCCATGATTTCACCACAAGATTCTTCTTTGGGGTCATTCCTCTAGATCTGTTGGTCATCCAGGCTTCAAAAGGACTGCTGACCTTATTAAACTGACTTTTTGGTGGCCGAGGATGAACAAAGTCATTTTTGACTTTACGAGTGCTTGTCCTGTATATGCCAAGAGTAAGACGCTCCACCACAAACTATCTGGCCTCCTCTTGCCTCTTCCTATTTCGGAACAACCCTGGAAACACATCTCAATGGATTTCATCGTCGAACTTCCCTACTCCAAAGGAATGAATACCATCCTTGTTGTTGTAGACAGATTTTCTAAACATTCACACTTTATTCCCCTCAAGGGTCTTACGAATTCTGCTACTCTGGCCGATTTTTTTCCAAGGAAATTTTCAGATTACATGGCGTTCCCATTTCTATTGTCTCCGACAGAGGGTCTCAATTCATCTCTAAGTTCTGGCGGGCGTTTTCCCAGAGACTCGAAATTTCTCTCCTTTTTTCATCTGGTTATCATCCTCAGACCAATGGTCAGACCGAAAGGATGAATCAAACCCTTGAGCAATACCTCAAATATTTTGTATCAGAGTCACAGGACAACTGGGTGGACCTGTTACCGTGGGCCGAATTCGCAATCAACTCGCTCAAGAATGAATCTACCCAAGAGTCTAACGTTTTTATTAATTTTAGCTTTCACCCCAGCAGTCTTCCTCTCTCTTCTGCCCCGTCTGGCATTCCTGCAGCTGATTCTCATGTTACGACCCTGCAGAACTCTTTGAAAAGGATCCTCAAATCCCTACAATCTGCCGTTTCCAAACAAAAGACCAAGGCGGATCGCCATCCCCAACCTGGTCCCTATTTCAAGCCTGGTGACAAAGTATGGTTGTCCTCGAAAAACATCAGGCTTAAAACGCCATCTCCTAAATTATCACCAAGATTTTTCGGTCCATTCAAAATCATAGAAAACATCAACCCAGTCGCTTACCGTCTTGCTCTACCTCCCACCATAAGGATTCCTTCTGTATTTCACATCTCCCTGCTTAAAACTTTTGTACAGAGTTCACATTTTCCAGATCCTGCCCGTAAACCCAACCCAGTGTCCACACTAGGACAAGAGTACGAGGTTCAATCTCTCATCGACTCACGCTGGTCTAAGAATAAGCTCCAGTTCCTCGTCCACTGGTAGGGCTATGGTCCGGAGGAACGCTCATGGGTACTGGCACGTCCCATTCATGCCCCGAAACTCCTCCGACAGTTCCATCTAAAATTTCCCCAGAAACCGTGGCTGGATCGCTCGGAGATCGATCCTCAATGGGGGGATACTGTGGCGGTTCAGGGGATTCCTTCCCATTCATGTGTCCCTGATGTCACATGCTCCCTTACCCTCTCTGTTCCTTCCCCTGCCAGCCTCCCTTCCTTTACCCACACCTGTCCTCCTCCGGTAGCTTCTGATGCTGCTCCATTACATCAGCGTGTGCCCCGCAAGACTCGCGCACCCGCGCGGTCTCTAGCCCCCACTGCGGCGTTCCCCACTCTCAGCCCCCCTCGGTATCAGCTCCTATCCCCTTACCTCTGGTGGCTGTTCCCTCCATTTCCCCATCCTTCTCTGCGGATTCCCCCTTGGCACAATGCTCCGCGCGCTTCGTAACGCAGCCTGTGCGCGCGCACTCTCAGATTACAGGGTGCGCGCACACACGGCCCTCTTGTAGGGGTTTCCTGCCTCCTGACTCCTCCTCCCATACCCTGCCAGCGATCTCCCTTACTGGTTCCCCTGTCTCCTCCTCTTCTCCTCCTCACCTATCCCTGCTGTGTCACGGTAGCTTTTGACAAGATATAATGAACACCAAATATCTGGGTTGAACTGAACGAGGCTTAGATATAATAAAATATATTTATTCCTTAAAAAAGGTGAACACAGCAATATAGTATAATTAACAGACAAGAAGGTAACACTTACTTAGGGTTGGGGGATGGAGAAGTATCAGCTAGCAATTCTCCAGCAATCCGGTGACATTCAAGATGGTATCAGAAGAAAAACAACTAAAAACTGTAGGGTTGACAGAGTTTATATACCTGTGTAACCCTATTCTTAACATTGAATACAGAATATTGGTGAATATTAATCTGTATCCAATCCCTAACGTGGAGACACAGCTTAAACCATGCCCCCCAGCTAGTTAGCCCATGTGTACTAGGACTCTCTATGGGTAGCCCCATAATTAAATCAGGGGCAACGACCAGTCTACCAAATGAAGTATCTGCAGTGTTTGTAGGTGTAGACATAACACTTACAAACCACTCCAGTTTGATGATTCTCCACCCTCAGGTAACAATTAGAGTGGCAATCTGTTGATTAGTACTTGGTCTGTTGATTAGTACTTAGTGTAAACAATCAGGCAGTTAACTTTTGATCACAGTGCTTAGGCTCAATCATCCGGCTGCCCTTCATGACCTATTAGCATAGCAGATGAAGTCTGCATTTTCAGAACAGATCCAAAATACCATACATATACACTTTAATATCTGCACATATTAATACGATCCATTCTGGTGGGCTCATTGGGTCGAAATTTGCCAGTTTTTAATGCCTAAAGTGACTCCACATATTGGCCAAATATCAACTCTCTGCAACCTCCAGAACTGGAGATACAGAAATGCACTTTAAAACATCTTTAAAATACAGGATTATAATGAAACATGGGAACAGGGGAACATAAATTTCCCTGACCTGACAAGGTGTAAGCCACATTCCTTGACTGCAGTCCAGTTAACACCTTGCCTCCCTGGTGAGGTCAGGGGGTGGCCATATGGGGTGCTCCCCTTTAATACCGGGCCAACCCCCTCTCCCTCAACACCTCCACTTCTTAATGGGTGACCTGTGGCCCACTGGCCCTAACGGGGAGTGGGGCACTGCTGGCACCATTAATGAACTCAGTCTCAGAGGGATGGTCCTGACGTGAAAGTCCATCAGCATTGCTGTTTTCACTACCCTTTTTGTGCTGAATGGTAAATTCAAACTCTTGCAAGGCCAAGCTCCACATAAGCAACTTGGCATTCTCCCCTGATGCCCTCTGCAGCCAACTCACGGGGTTGTGGTCTGTGAGGACCGTGAAAGCCCTTCCATACACATAGGGCTGGAGTTTTTTAAGTGCCCACACAATGGCCAAGCACTCTTTCTCAATGGTGGCATAGGCCACTTCTCTGGGGAGTAGTTTTCGGCTGAGGTACACCACAGGGTGCTCTCTACTGTCGTCCCCCACCTGGCTCAACACAGCTCCAATGCCATAGTCCAATGCATCAGTTTGCATAAGGAAATGTTTGGTATAGTCCGGGGCAGCCATTATGGGGGCCCCAGCAAGCGCAGTTTTCAGTGCCTGGAAAGCAGTTTCACAGGCAGGAGTCCAGGTGATAAGCACAGGCAGTTGCTTCTTAGTAAAATCAGTCAGGGGTTTGGCCATTAAGCTGTACTGTGGGACAAACTTCCTATAGTACCCTGCGGTGCCCAAACATGCCATGACCTGTTTCTTGGTTTTTGGAACAGGCCACTGAACTATGGCTTCTACCTTAGCTGGCTCTGGTTTCAGGTGGCCTCCACCCACCCTTTGCCCTAAGTAAAGGACCGCTGCCATCCCTACCATACACTTAGTGGGTTTCAAGGTAAGCCCAGCCTTCCTGATCCTATCTAGCACCGCAGCTACATGTCCAAAATGGGAGTCCCAGGAACAACAAAAGACAGCAATGTCATCTAAGTAAGCCCTGGCATAGCTCTGCATCCCTTCCAGTAACCTATTGACCAGGCGTTGGAAGGTAGCCGGGGCATTCTTCATCCCAAATGGCATCACTAAAAACTCATAGAGGCCACTTGGAGTGATGAATGCTGACTTCTCCCTAGCCTCCAGGGTCAGTGGGATTTGCCAATAGCCTTTGCTCAAATCCATAGTAGTCAGATACCTTGCCCCCGCGAGTTCATCTAGTAACTCATCCAAGCGGGGCATGGGGTAGGCATCTGACACCGTCCCAGAATTGAACAAGTGGTAGTCCACACAAAACCGGGTGGTCTTGTCCTTCTTGGGAATAGAACTACCGGGCTTGCCCAAGGACTCTGGGACGGAGTAATTACCCCTAGGGTCAGCATCTCCTCTATCTCCTTCTCCATTCTGGTCTTGACCTCTGCTGACATTCTATACGCATGCTTTTGCAGAGGCTGCACATCCCCAGTGTGCACTGGGTGTTTTGTGAGATGTGTGGTCCCTGGCATGTCAGTGAAAAGGGCCCTAAACTTAGCTAGCATATCCCTGGCTTCTACCTGCTGCTTAGCACTCAACTGTGCCCCTATCTCTACCTGCTCCACAGTGTTTCCCTGCCTAGCCTCCCCTAGGAGATCTGGCAGAGCATTGCTCGCCGGATCCTCCAGCAGTGGGCTACAAATGGCCATTACTGCTCCCATACTCGGTGCTCTGTATTCTTTCAGCATATTGACGTGATATGTCTTGTGCCTCTCAGGCTCTACCTGTACAACGTAGTTGTACTCATTTACCTTTTGGATGACCGGGTACGGTCCCGACCAGGCAGCCATCAACTTGGTCTCCCGAGTGGGTTTGAGAGCAAGCACCTGCTGTCCTGGGATGAATTCTCTACTAAGGGCATGCCGGTAATACCATTGCTTTTGCTTGGTCTGAGCGGCCCTGAGGTGGTCCTGGGCCACCCCCAAGAGCATCTCTAACTGGTCTCGGAGATCTATTACATACTGGATCACTGAAGCATCAGTAGCAGTAGCCTCTCCTTCCCGTCCCTCATGGAATAGGTCCAGAGGTCCACGTACCCTGCGGCCATATAGTAGCTCGAAGGGGGAGAAGCCTGTAGATTCCTGCGGTACTGCACCGACACACTTTATTCGAGCAAATACCTAGTATGTACCTGGCAGATACCTGGAATGCGCCGCTCCTCACCTCTGACAAGTCCCGTTGCGTTTGCCTTCCCAGCCTGGGTTCATGCCTGGCTGACGGGCGGCTGATCTGTTAAATGATAATAATAAGGATAAAATAGGCTGCAATGCTTCGCGTGTCTACCAGATGGCATAAATTCATGAATTGTAATGCAGTATATATATATATACTGTGCAGTATTGCAGCCAGCGGGAATAAAATGCTTCAATCCCTGCCTGGAAAATACCTCAATGCACTCGGGCAGAAAACAGTCACAAACCTCAATACACCCGGGTATACCCGAATTCGTGGGACAAGCCGAGCTCGAATAAAGTGTGTCGCCAGTGTACTTACCTGTATCATACTGTACTTACAATACTACAGCACAGTACTACTTTCCTGATGCTTGCCCATTACACGCGATGACAATGGGAAACACAGTGGCAATATGGTCTATATATTTATTGCAGCGTTCCACGGTGAGTACATCGTTCCAAAAACTCATTATGCCTTTCAACAACTCGTCCTTTTTGGAGGGTTTCGCTACTTTCCGGATATGGTCCATCAGCTGATGCCAGACCATTTCGATCGGATTGAAGTCTGGCGATCTGTCATTGGAAAAAAAGGACAATTGGTTTAAGAGATACAGTACACAGTAAAAACAGTGGGGAACAAAAATGGGACATGGTCTACTGCACTTACTCCGCTGGCGTCTTCACCCAGTTGATGCCGCGCTCAAGGATATGCGCTGTTGACGCGGTGTGCTACGGAGCGTTGCCCTGGTAGAAGCGGTGACCATTGGGGAACTCGCGTGTGATGTATTGCACTATCTCAGGCACAATGTTGCCTTGGAAGAAAGCTTTATTCATGTTTCCTATAGCAAGAAAAGAAAAGTGCTCAAAAAAAGCACAATAGTACAGTACAGTGCATACATTAAGGCAACACTAGTAAAGTACAGCGCATAAGGCTACTGTACATTATATTTGATACATTTTACCTTCAAAGATGACAATGCATCCCGGTCCACGCCTAGAGATGGCACCCCACACATGCAGCTTCACGGGGTGTTTTGGCCGCGGCTTCAAAGATATGCGGCCTTTTTTGTGGAATGCAAAGCTTGCAAATCTTTCCAGCGACTCATCAGTGAAGATGCAATCCTGGAAAGTCTCCCCACTGTCGATCCATGCCTGGGCCTGGACCACTCTTTTGATTTTTTTTGCATCCCGTATCATGGGGCACGCTCTGTAATGACAAGGAATAAATAATTTTAGCGGTACAGTACAGTTTCCTAAACAACACTTTTACCTCCTGTACTGTCCAGTACTAACCTCACACGTCCATATTTCCATCCAATGCTGCGTCTCATCTTCTTTATGCTGCTCTCAGATACAGTCAGATTGTGCTTTTCCAGCAGAGTGTTTATAACCCTTAATGCACTCCTCTCATCATTCTCCTCACTTATTTTGTCCACCAGAAGAGTTGTCTCCCTACAATGTAAAGAAAATATATTGTTTTATTAATATGCAGCAATATAAAAATGATATATCAATGATATAATGAACACCAAATATCTGGGTTGAACTGAACGAGGCTTAGATATAATAAAATATATTTATTCCTTAAAAAAGGTGAACACAGCAATATAGTACAATTAACAGGCAAGAAGGTAACACTTACTTAGGGTTGGGGGATGGAGAAGTATCAGCTAGCAATTCTCCAGCAATCCGGTGACATTCAAGATGGTATCAGAAGAAGAACAACTAAAAACTGTAGGGTTGACACAGATTATATACCTGTGTAACCCTATTCTTAACATTGAATACAGACTATTGGTGAACAATTATCTGTATCCAATCCCTAACGTGGAGACACAGCTTAAAACATGCCCCCCAGCTAGTTAGCTCATGTGTACTGGGACTCTATGGGTAGCCCCATAATTAAATCAGGGGCAACGACCAGTCTACCAAATGAAGTATCTGCATTGTTTGTAGGTGTAGACATAACACTTACAAACCACTCCAGTTTGATGATTCTCCACCCTCAGGTAACAATTAGAGTGGCAGTCTGTTGATTAGTACTTGGTCTGTTGATTAGTACTTAGTGTAAACAATCAGGCAGTTAACTTTTGATCACAGTGCTTAGGCTCAATAATCCGGCTGCCCTTCATGACCTATTAGCATAGCAGATGAAGTCTGCATTTTCAGAACAGATCCAAAATACCATACATATACACTTTAATATCTACACATATTAATAAGTTCCATTCTGGTGGGCTCAGGGGGTTGAAATTTGCCAGTTTATAATGCCTAAAGTGACTCCACATATTGGCCAAATATCAACTCTCTGCGACCTCCAGAACTAAAGATACAGAAATGTACTTTAAAACATCTTTAAAATACAGGATTATAATGAAACAGGGGAACATACATTTTCCTGACCTGACAAGGTGTAAGCCACATTCCTGGACCACAGTCCAGTTAACCCCTTGCCTCCCTGGTGAGGTCAGGGGGTAGCCATATGGGGTGCAACCCCTTTAATACCGGGCCATCCCCCTCTTCCTCTACATGCTGTCTCCCACTTCACCTTCTGCTCCTCCTCTTCCTCCCATTGGTGTTCCCTCCTTTATGACCCCTGTCTGTCCTTTCTATCATCGCTCTGCATAGTTCTTGTTACCCCTGTGTATGCAGTCCTATGCTTGGCTCTCCTCTGTGTTTCAGCTTGTTCCTGCTCCTGCTTATCCCTGGATTTCCCTGGTTTGACCTTGGCTTGTTTTGGACTAACCTGCTCTCTGTTGCCATTGAACCCTATCTACGAACTCTACCTTGCTGCACTCTTTAACCCCTGGACTTTGGCTTACGAACTTGACTACTTTGACTTCTGGATCCCTGGACATTGGCGCACGGACACCACTTCTCTTACTCTGTACTCCCAAGGCGTTGCATCTAACCATCTCTCAAGAGTCCCGGCAATGCCATACCACACTCCCGGCACGCCCTTACTCCTGTGGGTGTGTGGTGATACACTTCCCACCTCAGTTCTGGGGTCTTGCCAGGTCTGCGGGCATACAGGCATGACATGAACCTAAGATTCCCACAGTAAAGCATCTTCCCTCCCTCCCTATCAGCCAGTGCTGTCCTGTGGTGTGCCTAACCCGGTCTGCCCTCTCCCTTTGCAATTACCGGTACCATGGGACGCTCCCACGCCTCACGCAGAGTCCACTCTGAGATCCTTAGAAATCTTTTAAACAGGCATTGCTGAGTGTAGAAAGAAATTCAAGCACAATAATGTATATACGATGTTTAGTCGATGTGAATTCAATGTGCAGTGAATCCAAAAAATGGATGGTGTATTTATACTTTAATGACTCACATTAGAGTACGCCCACTTTTAACACCTGCATCTCGTCGCCATGCATAAAAGGTGACACACATTGCATAGCCTCCCAATCAATGATCTGTATCTGAACTTGCCCTTGTCCAGATACTGCATTGTGCCATCTGCTTCCATGAATCAACCCCGATTCTACGGATGCAAGAACCTACTCTCTTCTGCCATGCCTGTTGTGCAGAAAAAGCGAAAAGGCGGCAGCCGTTTCCAAGTCAAGCCCAGAACGAAAGGCTAAGGCTAATAAAGAAAACCTTCTGACGGATCCAAAGGCTAAGGGTTTTAAGAAGCTGTATTATGTCAAGAAGAAATTCACTGATGTAGACACAAAGCAAAACAAATGGAAGCCAACCCATCGAACCCACAGGTCACCTCCTCCATCACTCCTTGACGATGACGCTGCCTCTGCTCTCCTGGAAACCCACAGGTCACCTCCTCCATCAGTTCTCGACGACACTGCCGCTGCTCTCCCAGAAATCCACAGGTCAAATTCTCCATAACTCTTCTACGACGCTGCGCTTCTCTCCCGGAAATTCACAGGTCAACTTCTCCATCCCTCTTCGACGACGCTGCTGCTTCTCTCCACGGAACCCCAATCTCATCCTCTTCAGCACCCATCCACCCAGATGTCCACAGCACCCATGCACAAGATCCAGCTCGTTAGACCGCATGCTGAAGGGGTTAAGTGTCAATATCCCTGGGAACTCTATGCTGGTAAAGATAGATCTTCTTTTAGAGACCATGCTAAACATGGATCAACGGATGGAGAAAATGGATAAGCAGATGGAAAAGATGGATAAGCGCATGGAGAAGATAGAGACTGACATAGCGGGGATCTTCTCTTCTTAGGAGGGGAGATGTTCCCTCCTCGGTGACTAGCTTCAAAATGAGGCGACATAGGTTTTTTTATAGGCTATAAATATAGGCTTTTATAGGCTTTATGTTCTTTTCATGTATGGCTAATGTATTTAGCAGCTTTATTTTGTCATTGCTGTGAATAATGTAAATTGTATTTAGTTACAGGTTAATTGTAATGGCTTCATTCTTGTAGTTAAATTAGAATGATGGTGGTTACTTTAAATTAGAATTGTTTGGCAATGGTTTGGCTTTAGTAATTGAATAGGGAATTGTATTATTGATTTGTATTGTATTTTAATTGTTTGAGGAAATGGATTAATTGATTGCTCGGGAGGCCTGCATACCCTCCCCTACTACCCCCCACCCCATGAGGCCTAACCACCCTCACCCACTACCCACAAGGGAGGCCTACCCACATACCCTTGGGGCCAATACCCCCTTCCTCCCCCCTAACACATACAGTACAATAATGTGCAAAATAACTATTATCCACATATGGATAATATATTATTTGCCCATTATGAAACACATAAGACATGCATAAATCAAAACATGAATTTTTAATCTTAAAATCACCACATTGCATGTTACAATAAATCCAGCATCTATTGTAAATATAAGCCAACAAATCAGCAGCTCAACAAATGTATATGAAATGTCACACAATTGCATTGTGTGTACATGATGCAATTAATCTGTGCATCATGTAACACTATGCAAAATATATGTAACAATAAAATACACTATGAAGAATGTCCCCTAACCACCAATTGCGGGAGCGCAAGAATCCTTATTGTGACTTATCATTCACATTATGTTTTTTATGAACACTGGGTGCTAAAATGCTTTTCAAAATTGTAGGCCTTTAAAAACCACTTTAGGTTTAGTTGGAATTCTTTGGCCTAATATGGGGCCCATTTTGAGAATATCCCAGTGTTTTCTGATGATTTTCCTGATTTTGGGCTTCTGCTTACAGAAGTCGGCAATAAACATAGGTGTTTTGTGAATGTTTGAGAGAGTATCCTTTTCTCTAAGTATTAACAGCGTATATCGTGCTTTTCTTCTAGTTATTGATTTCTCCACTAGATTCTCGCTGTACCCTTTGTCAAAAAATCTTTGTTTTAACATATCGGATTGACAATCAAAATCTGAAAAAGCCGAACAATTCCGTCGGAATCTCAGAAATTGCCCATAGGGTATCTTGTTTAATCATTGAGAAGAGTGATTACTATTGTACTCTAAATAGGAGTTCACATCCAACTTTTTGAAAAAAAATATCATAATGACAGTTCTCCACAATTTCAAGATTGAGATGCAGGAAGTTAATGGTATTGGGGTTATGTTCTCCACTTAGTGAAAAAAAAGAGAGAAAAAACAGCGTACAACTCATAGTGTAGTTTATTCAATTATATTGTTGTAACGGGTATTCCCTCCTGTCTGACCCACCCAATCTCATATTGGCCCGTGTGGTCTAACCAAGCCCCACTACATGGTCGTGCCTGGTGGTGCACCTGTAGGCAACAGGACTCCTGAGTCTCCCGCATGGTGTTATTTGGGGATTGTCACACCAGACAGGCAGCTGAGGTAGTGTGTGCGAGTCCTACCTATATCATGTGCAGTGCCTCCACCTCATCAGGATCTATGCGCCCGCAGGGAGATGGTCCTGATGAGGAACTCCTTCTTGGTGGTGCCTTCCACTGGAGAGTAAATTCACACTCACACAGTGGGGGTATCTTTGAACAGGGCATCTTTATTGTTGACGATGGTATGGACAGACTGCCCCTTGCAGCAATCAGCTCAGCCGCACATCTCTCCGTACTGTCCCTTAAAAGGTACGCCCCCCCAAAGGAGTGGGATCCCTTCTCCCCACAGGGAGATCACCCCTGTGCGAGGTCCCTGGACACAGTGTGGTCTTATCGGTTTTATACTACTTGATGTAGAAACGGGCCACTAGTTACTGCACTAGTGGACCCTACATTTCTAAAGTACTCCAAACTCTCCAACACAACACGCACTCTAACTTTGGGCAGTGCTGTGCCTTATATACCTTAGGAAGCAGGCACATCTCTGATGTCACTAACTGTGGACTCAGAGTATGTAGCCACTCCCATCCATATATAGGGCACCTCACCAGGGTGTGAGGGCAAACCTCCATGATTACTGCTGGCATCCCTGTAACTTACCAGGTTTACTGCCAGCAGGAGAAGAAACTGCAGACCATTTTACAGCATGGCTACATTGAAATAAAGTGAAGGTGACAAATTTGCACGTACATCAAAACTTAAAAATATGGGCAATACATGAATTCTGGCACATGTTACTAAAAACAGCATTCAGCAGAACTCCTCATATATATCGCCGGCAAAAGCCGATCGCCGGTAAAGTCTCCTGCGGATAAATCTTCTCCTAATGGCAGCAAGATACACTTCCCAGTTATGTTCCGACAACGGAGAACCACGATGATCCGTCCCCGTCTCGCTGAGATGTGCTTCAGTCCGGAGTCAGTAAATTCAAAAGCTCTCTTGCTTAGAGAAAGCTTTCAGCCTATCACCTCCTCTGCGATTAGGTGTTACTATTTGAATACTTTTATAGCTCAATAAGAATGGATTACTATCATGATGCATTTTAAACTGGCGGGACACACTATGCTTTTCATACCCAATTCTTATAATTCTGGCATGTTCTAAAATCCTGACCTTAAGTTTACGTTTGGTCCGTCCAATGTATTGTTTGAAACAGGGACACTCTGACAGGTATACTACAAAGGTGGAGCTTTTTCTATCTTTGCTTAATACTGCAGTTTACAAGCTTTACACTTCCCGCAACAAAAATTACCAGCTGGTTTCTGTGTTAACTAGTTGGTTTTATTTGTAAGTAACATCCCAATATCACTAGGAGCCACGCAGTTCTTGAGATTTTTAGCTTTCCGGAAAATAAACTCGTTTTTTTCTCTAATTGTGGACCAAGTAACGGATTATTAATCAAAATATTCCAATTTTTATTAATAATATTTTTTATCTCATGACTAACTGCGTTAAAATGAGTAACAAATGGAACAGATATTAATTGATTCTCTGAGTTTAACTGGTTCATATTTTTCTCAGTGTTTTTCTTGCTATTTAAAATTGAGTACCTATCATTATTAATTACTTTTGTTAATGCTTCAAGAAGGTTGACACCATTGTAGCCCCTCTGAATAAATGTATTAAATAATTACTCAGGTTGTTGTTAAAAATCTTTAATTTCAATACAATTACGTCTTACACACATAAATTGGCCAATATGGATGTACTCAATCCATGTTTTCTTATGGTTACTACTAGCCAATAGTAGGCTATTGGTGTCAACCTTCTTGAAGAGAGTCTTGGAAGAAACTTTATCTTCCATACCTACCAAATGTAAATGCAGAAAAGTTATATTAAACTTGTCACTTTCTGCCGTGAATGTGAGGTTAAAATCATTTTGATTTAAATAGACAGTGAATTCATTTAAGGAGTCATCATCTCCCTCCCAAATACATAAAATATTGTCTATAAATCTGTGCCACGTAATGATCTTAGTAGCAAATGGGTTGTTGTTCCAAAAACGCCTTGCTCCCAAGCTCCCATATAAAGAACTAGATTGGTCATCACTCGAGTCTAGGCGCAAAGTTCACCTTTCCTGTCTTGCCTTCAAATACTTTGTGGGCAATCTACCCATCTATCTGAACAAGCTCCTCACCCCTACCACATGCAGCACTTATCATCTGAGATCAGACTCCAAAAGATTGTTCATAGTCCCAAAGCTCAACAAAGTATCCGGCCGCTCCTCCTCTTCCCGTGCACCCCAAAACTGGAACAACCTACCGGAGACTGTCACATCCACCACCAGTTTAAGTTCTTTTAAAACTAAGGCTGTCTCACATTTTAATCTGGTCTGTAAATGTTTCATAAGCCTATAACATATATATTTTCTTTAACTGTGCATGCAAATTCTTTGATATAGTGTACTGCTGCGGCCGAGTTTATTCGAGCATTTGCCCGTTCTCGGCCGCAGCAGTAACCTGGCGCGCGCCGGAGGGTGCCGGGCGCGCGCCGAAGCAGCGGAAGAGCGCCCTCCGATCAGGGCGCTCTCCCTCCTGCTGCCGGGTCCGCCGGGTCCCCCGGAAACCCCTGCCGCCATCCCCCACATCGCGGGACGCGCGTGCAGGGGGCGCAGGCTCCCGATGACGCGTGACCGCGCATCGGTGACGCGCGGCACGCCGAGGGGCTGCCACTAGCAAGCCGGGAAATCTCCCGGCTTGCGGATCTGGCCGCAGTGTGATAAAGTGTGTCGGTAGTGTATACCATGTTCATTTATGTAACTGTATTTGTAAGCATGCATTATTTGTCTTAACTCTAAGCCCAGGTGATACTTGAAAACGAGAGGTAACTCTCAATGTATTACTTCCTGGTAAAACATTTTATAAATAAATAAATAAATAAAAATAAAAAGGTTTGCATAGTTGGGAGCAAAGCGTGTACCCATTGCTGTTCCACAGACTTGGATAAAACACTGTGTTAAAAATATAAAATAATGATGTGAGAGTATGAATCTAATTGACTCCAGAATAAAATGCCCATTTAGTACATATAATTCAGGATCGTTTATCAAATACAGTGCTATTGCAGCTACTGTACACCTTTCATATGGGGAATATTTGTACTGTATATAGAGACTGTACTGTACATCAAACGCGGCCCATCTGTAGCTTGTCTTCCATTTCAATTTTTTTTAAATAAACAAAGCACCGGTGTCCTGTATTTAATGTAAGAAGGTAATAAACCAAAAAAATCAACATATTGTGACAGGTTTGATGTTAATGAATCAATCAATACCTGACACAACAGGTCTCTCAGGTGGGGCTGTGAGGGATTTATGTATCTTGGGCAGATGATAAATAATAGGAGTTTTGGGGCTGTCTGAAAATAAAAATGAATATTCCTTTTTGTTCTCCACTTTGAATGATGTTTTTATCATTATCATTCAAATATATAGTGAATGCGTCTAGCTCTTCTATGGACCCTGACCAGATGAATAAAATGTCATCAATATATCTTCAATAGTTTTGTATATACTTCCTAAATCTATGTTCTTCCCATATATACTCACACTCCCATAAACCCATTAACAATCCTGCAGAATTAGGGGAGAAGCGTGTACCCATGGCCGTCCCATTGGTCTGGATATAATACCTGCCTTAAAAAAATAAAATATGGTTAAGTATAAATGTGATACTGTTAATTATACATTTCTGTTTAAGTCGTTTAAATGATCCTGGTGATAAAGAAAATGTGCTACTACTTCAATACCTTGTGTGTGACGTATGCAAGTGTACAGTGAAGTTACATCAAACAAGACCCAAATAAAGTGTGTGCCATTCGATAGTCTGTAGTGAGTTTAAAACATTCTTACTGTCTCTTAAACTTGAAGGCAGTGCACAAGTGAGGGGAGATAAAAACTTTTCAACATAACGTGATAAATTGGAGGTCATAGAACCAATTCCAGACACAATGGGAAAGCCCGGCGGGTTCTTCAAGGTTTTATGCATTTTGGGATGTGGTTTAAAATCGGAATGCGGGGATGGGCATTAAATATGTAGTGAAACTCCTTTAGAGTTAGGATGCCGTTGGATCTTTATCTGGGCAGCGATATGAAACATTATCCCCTAGGAGACGGTTAGCTTCTTTTAAATAATTCAGCCGGTTCTATAGTACCGTAACTCTCCCTTTATCCGCTTGGTGGATAATCAAATTCCTGTTTTTATTTATTTATAAAATATTTTACCAGGAAGTAATACATTGACAGTTACCTCTCGTTTTCAATTATGTCCTGGGCATAGAGTTAAGACAAATAATACATGGTTACAAATACAGTTACATAAATCAACAGGGTATACATTATATACAAGTCATTGCATGCACAGTTAAAGATAATATATATTACAGGCTTATGAAACATTTACAGATTAAAATGTGAGATAGCCTTAGTTGTGAACCATGCCATAAAATGGTATTGACAAATACAAAGAACCGCAGGTCATCCGGGATAGAAAAATTGGAGCCCTACTTACAAGCAGCAAGGCATAAACACGCGTTGTTAGGAACGAGTCCTCTTGGCGCAGATGGTATCCTTGCAGAGTTGTATCTCTGCTCCGCTGCGACTCAAGTCCGAAACCGCCCTTCAGGTATTCACTGGAACAGTGCCGGTGGCGGAGGCTAGTTAGTGGGGTCCACAGCTCTGCACCACGTGTGGCCGCTCTCCTCACTTCCTTCTCCGGTTTCACAGGATGTCTCTGCGCGCCCGCGCGCGTGTGTGCCCGTAGCTTGCCCAGAAAGAATTTGAAGGCAAGACAGGAAAGGTGAACTTTTTGCCTAGACTCAAGTGATGACCAATCTAGTACTTTGAGCATTTCACAGTGATGTGTGTTGTAGTTACATTGGAGAACAAAACGGCATATTGATTTGTAGAGGATGTCAAGTTTGCTAAGGTGGGTTTGGGGTGCCGAGACATATACTATGTCTCCTTAGTCGATAATTGGCATTAGCATCTGCTGTGCGATATGCTTTCTGACCAGCAGACATAGGGATGATTTGTTCCTGTAAAGTACCCCTAGTTTGGCATAGGTTTGGGATGTCAGGGTATCAATGTGCATTCCGAATGTTAAGTGGGAGTCAAACCATATATTTAATTCCTTTAGGCTTGTCTTTCACAATGGGTTAGGTTGTAATTAAATACATAATACCTATTATTGCTGCATAGATTCTTAAATACTTTTTCTACAATATTTGCCGAAGAATTCAATGTTAGGTCGCACGATTCATAAGGATAAAAAAATCGATTTTCTATCTCAATTGTGTATGTATTGTGCTATATACTTATTCCCATCACATTCTTCAAAAATGTGCATTAGGTCTTGTAAAGTCTCATCAATCGATCCTGGTATCTCATATCATTGTCTAGACTACTCATAAAACAACTCAACACCGTTATAAAGCGCTGCTTGGGGTCAAAAGAATCATATGGTGTTAAAAGCGGATCGCGTTATAAGCAGGTCTATTTTTGCCCGACAGAATTGCACCCCTCAGGGTTTCCATGTCTGCCGGAGTGGGAGAACAGAGAGAACTCTCACAGCTGTCCCAGCTTCGGCAGAGCAGCGGCACCCCCATGCAGGACTGACCTGGCATCAGCTGGCAGCTCTCTCCTCTCCCTGCTTCTGGCGTAAGCTTCCGACTGACAGGGAGAGAAAAAAATCAGCGCAAGAGCCAGCTCCCTTTAAGAGACGGCATGTATGTGTAAGGAATCAGGGAGCATGTCCCCCACGGAGCGCTCCTTCTTTATCTTCTGCTGCACAGCCTCCTGCAGAGCATCATATTGCACGTCCCCCGCAGCGTGCTTCCTATTCCTCCCGCTGTGCAACCTCCTGTGCATCTTACATAGCGTGCGCACCCATGGAGGGTTTTGAAGGATTCCTCAGAGCTTGGCTCCGCATAGACAAAAACACATTCTGTACTGTAAGATATAGTACTGTACTCACAACTGCTTTTCAACATTACAGTTACATTCGTGTTTTAAAATTAACAATGGGGCTATAATTCTGAAGACAAGGGAAAACATAATGCACTCCATGATTATTCTACTATTACGAAAGCATACATTAACAAACAAATTTAGGAGTAAACTTTAAAGCACTTACAGAGCTGAATACAAAAAAAAGAAGAATTCAAGGTAGTCCAAAACATGTAACCCCACTCTCAGTAAAACCTAGTGCTGGCCATGCACCCGGGAATACCACACTGAGGGGGTACAGAGCTTCAGACAGCTCCTCAAAGTCTATAGATTGTCAGCAGCTGCTTCAACGCATTTCGTCCGAAAAAGACTTCTTCAGGGGTATTTTTTTTGTATTCAGCTCTGTAAGT
This sequence comes from Ascaphus truei, assembly GCA_036426205.1. Lineage (NCBI taxonomy): Eukaryota > Metazoa > Chordata > Amphibia > Anura > Ascaphidae > Ascaphus > Ascaphus truei. The sequence continues at coordinate 105,525 of WSYH01001500.1, forward strand.
GCTTTTTTGTTTATAAAGTTTGTTCTACCTTTTCCTGCATCCTTTTCCTTTTTTTTTGCCTGGGATTTTTCCTGTGATTCCAGACGACATCTAAAGTTGGTTACTTTAACAACCTAAAGGCGTACTACCTATACACACAATGTGAGTTGATACACTATATGGTTATAGAATTTATGTCTATATATACAGTATCACACTATGTGTGTTTATTTCTATATATCCGCACAATATCCTGCTGCCTGTGAACTTGGGAGAAATTGGAAATATCCTGCCGTCAGAGACCTTATAAGAATGGGTTACTTTAACAACCTAAATGCGTATTATCTATACACACAATGTGAGTTGATAGACTATATGTTTATAGAATTTATTTCTATATATACAGTATTACACTATGTGTGTTTATTTCTCTATATCTGCATAATATCCTGCGGCCTGTGAGCTTGGGAGAAATTGGGAATATCCTGCCGTCAGAGACCTTACAAGAAGTAACCTGATTCCTGATGTTTCTCTATTACAGTTTGGTTAAACTGATTAACCGAGATGCCTGCTTTATCTTACTAGATGTGAGTGCATTACCATATTTATCTATACCGAATATATACAGAATTACCCTATTGTGTTTTCTCTCTCATTGCATATCCTTGTAAACATTGAGAAATAAAGCTAGTTTCTAACCCACTCCTGAGCCTCCACGATTCCCTGATGGCGTGTCAAGCCGCTGATGTGAAGATCAAACGCAAAAAGAATAGAACAGCAGCGCACTGCCAGAGAGCCAGGTGGTTAAAAATCAATAGTAGAAGTGGAAAGGAGCACAGCTCACAGCGAGTCAGACGCAAAAAATAAGGGCAACTCCAACCGGGGATAAAATATAAATAAACCTTTAATGGTCAGTACAGACACAAAAATAGGACAACGCACCTACGCGTTTCATCCCTCGAGACTTTCTCAAGGTGTAATGAGGGACATAATAGCACACCATTTATCTAAACAAGAATTTGCGCCAAAACTCGGCACTCGTGACGTCATCTATATGCGTCTCCAAGCAGAGTCGCAATATTACTGCGCGGCTCAATACTGGGTCGCGCTCGCAATAGAGGAAGTACACAGAGTGTCTGGATTAGCTGTTCGAACAAAACATTGAATAAAAAAACTTTAATAAACACATTGTTTAAAAAAAGGATAACGAAACAAATATCATATGAAGAACAAATAAGATAAACAAATGGTATAACTATAAACCTCTAGAACAAAAAAGAAAAATTATTATAGAAGAAAAAAGAAGAAAAGGAAGAACAAATGAGAATATAAATAAATTATATGCAATATGCATGGTGCAGTGATTGTCAGAATATAGTAGAAGATGTATAGCCAAAAAAGAAACATCCATATAGGAAATCTATATAGAAAAATATATTTTTTTCATATTGTCATACCTACATACACTGACAACCCTACACCCAACATATATAAAAGTGAAGTTCCAAGAGGATACAAAAACCCTCCGTCCTATTAACAAAGGAAAAGGAAAACATGCATGTGTCAGTTAATGGTCAACATAACCAAATCAATAGATCAGCTAACATAGATATATGTTAATCCACATATTCATGGCACATACATATTTGCCAATATAGAAACTGCACAAAGAATAGAAAATAGAAATATAACTTAAAAAAATGGAAAAAAATAAATATATCTAATAAAAAATAATAATAGATAATAATTCTACATATATAAATATATGTTAACTCAGGGTGAGATAGAAATCTGCCAGACCTATGACAGGGTCAAGGGTCAAGGGTCAAAGCAGAGATCGTCTCTCCCTAAGAGAAAAAAAATATTACTTATAATCAGATCTACAGGAATCCTGAAAGATAAGGGGATTATATTAAAAAAAAGTTTTAATAACTAACACACCAGAGACATTAAATGATTGTAATCAAAAACATTAGAACATCTGATAATATCCCAGAATGACAATGGAACACTACAGACCAATATGTAAAATTTACAAACAATAAAGTGTAATTAACATAAAAAATATATCAAATATATACTTTTTCCAACTATATAAATTTGTAAAATAAAACAAAATTTTTTAAAAAGTTTAATTACAAAAAAATGATTACAAAAAATGAGTAAGATCCCAGTCTATGTTCATTCCGTGAGGCATTCTGGTCCTTAGAGTAAAGATCCGGAATGCCTCACGGCGATCCAGCTGTAAGGTCCTGTTGCCATCTCTTGTCAAAGGTGCAACCATCTCAATTCCTTGAAAGGAAAAGTTGTCAGGACCGCCCCTAATACAGCTGGAAAAATGTTTTGAAACCGGATGACTGAGATCCCCATTTGATATGAGTCTGAAGTGTTCCATATTTCTGATCTTAAGACATCTGTTTGTTCGACCCACATATTGACATCCACATCCGCATGTGATTAAATATACAACAAATGATGAATTGCAATTAATAAACATCATATTTTTATGAGTTGTTCTATTCACAGTGGAAGTGAAAGTGCTACCTTGTTTCATTTTAGGGCAAATCTTGTATTTATTGCATCTAAATGACCTCCTAGGGAGTTTCGAATGTTTTTCAGTTGATATTTTAAAGAGACTAGGTGAGAGAGTATTTGCTAACGTCCTAGCTTTTTTAAAAATAACTCTAGTACCCGAAGAAACTATAGGTCTGAGAACAGGGTCTAACGACAAGATAGACCAATGTTTTTTCAGAATGCGTTTAATCTGTTCTCCCTGAATACTAAAAGATGTGATGAACAATGGACAATCATTTAATACAGTTTTTTTAGGGGACCGTTGGAGCAAACATCTTTTATCCATAGAGGAAACTTCCTGTATTGTTTTTATTAGGTCACTATGACTATAACCTCGCTTAATAAAGCGATTATATAGGTCTTTAACCTGAACGTTAAATAGCTCATCTGTAGAGCAATTGCACCGGAGGCGTATCATTTGGCCCTTCGGAATGCTTTTAATTAAGGCTTTAGAGTGGCAGTTGTTCGCACGTAAAAAAGTGTTTTGTGAGTTAGGTTTATGAAAAACATCAGTATTAATTTTTAGTGAATTATCAATATACAAGTATAAATCTAAATAGTGTATATGGTGATAATTATAAGTGTACGTGAATTTGAGATTGAAATCATTAGTATTAAGTGTATTAATAAATAATAATAAAGTGGGGACATCACCCTCCCAAATAAACAATAGATCGTCAATAAACCGCCGATAAAATAAAATGTGCTCCCTATAAATGTTCAAATCTCCAAACACGTGGAACGACTCCCACCAACCCATAAAAAGATTGGCGTATGAGGGGGAAAAGCTTGTCCCCATGGCCGTTCCACGCGTTTGGAGATAATGAACCCCATCAAACAAAAAATAATTGTGAGTGAGAAGAAACCAAATTGAATCCAAAATAAAAGCAATTTGTGCATGTGAAAAATCCGAACGACTCAAAAAGTGTCTAACAGCTGCCACACCGTGAGAATGAGAGCTTACAGTATAAAGTGACGTAACGTCCAGGGTTACCCATAAGCAGTTCTTTTTCCAGACAACACATTCAATTTGTTTAAGAAGATCTCCGTTGTCTAAGATGTAAGAAGGTAATAATTGTACCAATGGCTGTAGGAAACAATCCACGTACCGTGAGACACCATCTCCCAAAGAATCAATGCTGGATATAATAGGTCTTCCAGGAGGGGAGACTAATGATTTATGAATCTTTGGGGGATGGTGAAACATGGCCGTGGTAGGAGTGGAGTTATAAAGAAATTCCATATTAATATCATTAAGGATACCCAACATAGAACCCTCATCAAGGAGGTTCCTCAATTCAGCAAGAAATTTAGGGGTAGGGTCAGATTGCAGTACAGCATAGGAACAAGTATCACAAAATTGGCGTAAAGCCTCCCTGTGATAGTCATCCCTATGCTGCACTACAACCGCCCCCCTTTATCAGCATTTTTAATAATAAGCGATGTATTGGCTTTAAGATCATTAAGTGCTTTGCGTTCACCTATAGTTAAATTGTTGCCAAAGTGAGTATGTGAGGGAGAATCAAAAGTGAAACCCTTATGTAAAAGAATTACGTCTCGTTCAACGAGACTCTCAAATGTTGACAAAAATTTGCCTTTCATGAATGAGGGGAAGAAATGAGATCTCCTCTTCAAACCCGATTCTCTTCTACCTCACTGCCGGGAGCCAGGTGGTTAAAAACCAATAAATGTATTAATCAAATAAACATCACCCACAGGGGTAGTGCCACCCTCCTACGCGTTTCGGACATAAGTCCTTTAACAAGGAATATAATCCAATGGGGCACTGGACTGTACTTAAATATCCAATATCCCTGTATTAAAATAATTGAATTTCGCGCCAAAGCGGCTCCTAGCGTGACGCGATAGTCAGGGTTCTCGTGCCCGCATGCGCACTGAAGATGTGCATGCGTGCGCCCCCGAGCAACCTCCGTCACGTCCGCACGTGCCTATCATATCCCTGACTGGGGTGGATGTCAGCCGCACTGCACCAAGCCCCTCCCACCTGCCCGAGTGTTCCCGGGTGAAGAACAGAGACCCATGCCAGTGAGCGGCAAAAACACACTCTTCCCAATCCCCCCCATGGCCATCTGTGCCCCTCCTCTCCTCGGGGGTCATCGCCCGGCAGGCACTGAGCCCGACACCCACGGGCATACACTCATCATCCAGGAACAAGGACTGGTCTCCATGGAAACCTGTCAAAACAATAACAACAAGGCGGGGGAAGTGGCTAAGCCCTCCCATAGAATAGAGACCTGTCATAACAGGGATTGGCACGAACCACAATAAAAAGTATAGCATAAAACAAGTTAATACAACATGAACATTAAATATATAAACTCATAATTTATACATAAAGTCCAGTAGGACCATAATAGAACCAAATAACATCTGTAATAAAACCTCCTAACAATATTATACTAAATTTATATAGAAACATAAATAAAAACTCTAATGGAGGATAGCCCTATAATAGAGGATATATAAATAACCTTCAACATCTCAAGCATTTATTCAGTTAATAGGGTACAGAAATATCTGGTTAATTAAAGAACAACTCCCTAAAGTGCAGGTTATAGTTAAATGCAGGATACATGGATATGTTGCCACCTTAAATATTAAGTTCAAAACTTTTAAGATGTAATAATGACTACTAATTTCATGTGGAAATGAAAGAAGGGGAAAATGGGAAAAGGGAAGGAAGGGAAGGGGAGGAAGGGAGAGAGGGAAGGAGAAGAAGGAAGGAAGAGGATAAGGAAAAGGGGAGGGCGAAGGGGAGGGGGAAAGGAGAAGGAAAAATGGGGAAGTAATCACTTTTTGGAAAACCAACAGAAATATATAAGGATCTGTCAGGAAAACACAATTGAATCAGATAAACAGAACAATTCCATATGGATAACAAGAGTGGACTCCACATAAAGAACGTAAAAATGGCATAAATTCCATTCAACATTCAGACCACAGGGGGCCCGGGTCCTCAAAATGAAGATCCAATAGGCCTCCCTGCGGTCCAAATGATTGAGTCTATCTCCCCCTCGTTCATCCAGGGAAAACTTTTCAATTCCTCTAACTGTTAAGTTCCTAATACTCCCTGATGTACATTCAGAAAAATGTTTAGATACAGAATGTGAGCAATCACATTTTTTTTATTAGTCTCACATGCTCCATCACTCTTATTTTAAGAGCTCTAGTCATTCGGCCAACATAGTTGGCTCCGCACACAAATGTTAGAAGGTACACGACGTACTGTATTGCGTATTGCAATTAATATAAGATTTGATGGGAAATTGTTTACTTGAAGGGGTACTAGAAAAATGTGAAGAGGGTCACATATATTGACAAATATGACAGCCCTCACACCTGAAGGAACCCCTAGTAGTGAAGGTCTTGGTCACTGCACGCGAAGAGGCCACATAACTGGGGGACTCCGGTCCATACAAAGAAGGTCCCAATGTTTGCATATGATCAGTTGGACCTGATGGCTTGGTCTATTAAATTGTAAAATGAATAAAGGGACATCATCCCCGTCCAGTCTTGTCCTGTCTCCAACTTGACCCTGTTTTCTACTACATTTGTTTACAGGCATACCCCGCATTAACGTACGTAATGGAACCGGAGCATGTATGTAAAGCGAAAATGTACTTAAAGTGAAGCACTACCTTTTTTCCACTTGTGCATCTACTGTACTGCAAACTTCATATACGCGCGCATAACTGATGTAAATAACGCATTTGTAACAGGCTCTATAGTCACCCCACTTGCGTACAGCTTTGGTACAGGTAGGAAGCCTGTATTGCAGTTCAGGAGGTGCTAACAGGCGCATACACGAGATAAGTGAGAAAGAATAAAGTGCGCAACTGATGTTATAAAGTGACGTGATGAATATAAATGTAAATTACGTGACCTTGAACAGAGCATCTGCAGCTGCGATGGAGGGGGGGCTCATGGACCCCCTAAACTAGCAGATAAAAACAGAAAAGACACAGCGCACAACGCTCATAGTGCATTAAAAATTATATTGACATAAATTAGAATAAGGTGAGTATTGTGCGTACATCAATGTGGTATATAACAAGCAGTTTTGGGATATTGTTACCCAACGCCACAGAAAACCGGAACAGATGTCCTCACATGGATCTGGACGCTGGTGCCTCTGGTACAGGGTAGGTAAAAAGCCTTTGCAGTTCTACTCCCAAAACTCGAGTGGGACGTGTGCTATTGTCCCATACAATGCTGTTACACAGCGGAGTTCCACGCCAGCTGAATAGTCTCTCTCTCCCTCCCGGGCAAGCACTTCCGGGTTGGTGACGTCACCGCGGGGAAATCGCCTTTTTGCGCCGTCCTAGCTGGATCAGCTCGCGTGATGGGGTAACAGTGAAAGATAGGATTCTTATCAGCTCTTCCAACGCATTTCGAAAACCCGTGGGTTTCTTCATCAGGGAATGCCTGTTTAGAAGAAACCCACGGGTTTCGAAAGCGTTTGGAAGAGCTGACAGTACAGAATCCCTATTTTCACTGATACCCCATCACGCGAGCTGACCCAGCGAGAACAGCGCAAAAAACGGCGATTTTCCCCGCGGTGACGTCACCAACCCGGAAGTGCTTGCCCGGAGGGGAGAGAGAGAATATTCAGCTGGCGTGGAGTTCCGCTGTGTAACAGCATTGTATGGGACAATAGCACACGTCCCACTCGAGTTTTGGGAGTAGAACTACAAAGGCTTCTTACCTACCCTGTACCAGAGGCACCAGCGTCCAGATCCATGTGAGGACATCTGTTCCGGTTTTCTGTGGCGTTGGGTAACAATATCCCGAAACTGCTTGCTTTATACCACATTGATGTACGCACAATACTCACCTTATTCTAATTTATGTCAATATAATTTTTAATGCACTATGAGCATACACGAGATGCCTTTTGCCTATTGGGCGATATGTCCTTAATTGCGAGTGTACTTAAAGTGAGTGTCCTTAAACCGAGGTATGCCTGTATAATCTACCTTTTTCTTCATTGAGGATTTTCCAGCTCTACCTCCATACGCCAGGGTGCCCTCACTTTGTGGACTCAGTAATACAGTAGCTGTCTATCCATCGCTAACACTTCATTAAAAGTCTGTGATAATTCCTCATGTTTGTATACCCTTTGGATAAATCTTGAGCACAACTCCCCAGACTGACGACAAAATCCTCAGTATTGGAGCAATTTCTCCTCAGTCTGAGGAATTGGCCTTTGGGGTTACCCTTTATGACTGCCATAAACTTTTTTTCCATGGAGACCTGTCATTGTTCCTAGATGGTGAGAGTATGGCCGTGGGTCTCCGTTCGTCCCTTGGGGGCCTCGGGTGGGGGGGGGGGGTCTTATTGCCATGCTGCTGACATCCAACCCATGCAGGGATATGATAGGCGCATGCGGATGCGACGGAGATTGCTCGGGGAGATGCGCATGCCATCTTCAGTGTGCACGAGTTCCCTGATGTGTGCGTCACACTAGGAGCCAGTTTTGGCGTGAAATTCAATTATTTTAATACAGTGATATTGGGTATATAAGTAGGGTCCAGGGCACCATTGGATTATACTCCTTGTTAAAGGATTTATGTCCGAAACGCGTAGGAGGGTGGCAATACCCCGTGGGTGATGTTTATTTGATTAATACATTTATTGATTTTTAACCACCTGGCTCCCTGGCAGTGTGATGCTGGTCTCTTCTTTTTGCATTGGATCTTCACATTAGCGGCTTGACACGCCATCAGGGACTCGTGGAGGCTCAGGAGTGGGTAAGAAACTAGCTTTATTTCTCAATGTTTACAAGGATATGCAATGAGAGAGAAAACACAATAGTGTAATTATTTTTGTGTCAACTATGCAGACATAAAGATTTCACATGAGCTTCACCATACTATAAACAGCAGTGGAAGTGTATGTAAACACAAAGTGTGCGTCAAGCAAAGTTCCTCTGGCTCAGATAGCCTGCAGCATACAGCTATCATTGAACTTGATAATTCAAGGTAGGTTATTTATCAACAAAGGTACTGGCAGCTCTGTGTCCCTATTAGAACAAGTGAACATCTAACTCCTCTGCAATACTCAGGATTAAGTATGCAAGTCGCTGCCAGTAAATTGCTTGCTTATTCAGCCGTCCCGCTGCTTTATCACATGGGGACGTTAGCGCTATGGCGTCACACACCAACGCAAGTTTGACGTCCAATAATTGACAGCATAGAACATCACTGTGTCTGGGGTATCCCACTGTAATGCATGCTCACCACAAAGAAGCGCGACAGCAGTGCTGAGTTAGGGAATTGAGTAACACCAACCCACAGCCACGCGGGCACACCTAGAATGTAGATTGGTTGTACAAGCAAGGTCAGGAGTAGGGATGTGAGAGTAGTAGAGGGTACCTGCCATATCAGGATTGGAGAGTAGTGGATCGTCAGGATAAGTAGCCAAGTTCAGGATTGGAGTGTAGGGGATTGTCGGGGTACTAGCCAAGATCAGGACTGGAGACTGGATGATGGTCGTACGAAAGCTGGATCGGAAGTAGAGCGGTGCGGAGTCCAAGGTACATAGCAGGGACAAGCAGCGGCAGGAAAAACAGGCAAGGCAGGAGAAACAAGAACTGAATGCAGCATGGCACAGCGTCACACTAGAATATGCTCAGCAATGAAAGTCTGGAACAAGAGATTATATAAAGGGAGATCCTCCAATACAAAGCCAGGGTAAAAACAGGAAACAGAATCCTATAGGCTGCTGATGCACACAGGTCACAGGACAACAGAAGCAGCTAGATACACCCAGCTCCCTGCCACCTGAGACATGATAAGACCTGGTCACCCCTGCAGGGCACAGGTAAGACTAGATCTGGCCTGGTGTCTGGGGGCAGAGGGGCGGATGGTGCAGGGTAGAGGGAATCAGGGGCAGGTGGCATCGGAAAACAGCATGATAGGAAGATCTGCATGTTACTGTATATGCTGTATATATGTATATCACGTGTTCAGTGTTAACAAGAAAAATCCACATTGCAGTACTTTCAAAACAATTGGGAGCCACGCTTGCATCGCGTTATAAGTGGATTCCCCAAAATTATTCAACCAGTCAAATGAAGTATTAACAGCAATCTGTACATTCCCTATGGAATCTATTGTTCCTTGAGATCTTACTTCTCTTGTGTTTTCTCTTACAGTTCTCTCTATCAGTACTTTCTACATTTGATTCACCCATATTTGTCTCTGGCAAATCCAAATGACTGTACTGCACCGACACACTTTATTCGAGCAAATACCCGGTATGTACCTGGCAGATACCTGGAATGCGCCGCTCCTCACCTCTGACAAGCCCCGTTGCATTTGCCTTCCCAGCCTGGGTTCATGCCTGGCTGATGGGCGGCTGATCTGTTAAATGATAATGATTAGGATTTAATAGGCTGCAATGCTTCGGGTGTCTACCAGATGGCATAAATTCATGAATTGTAATGCAGTATATATATATGTACTGTGCAGTATTGCAGCCAGCGGGAATAAAATGCTTCAATCCCTGCCGGAAAATAACTCAATGCACTCGGGCAGAAAACAGTCACAAACCTCAATACACCCCGGTATACCCGAATTCGTGGGACTAGCCGAGCTCGAATAAAGTGTGTCGCCAGTGTAGGTGCACTTGTAACAAAATGCCTTTTCAGTGTTAATTTTCACAGGAATTTCTACATATCTAAATATAAGTTAAATTCGCTCCGTTTGTTCACCGGTGCAAAAGTTAAGCTCTTTTTGAGTAAACTGAATTGTGCACATGTTAACTGGAACTCAGACAGATTATAGATTCCATTCTCTTTCAGAATCTCCTCTGTGATTTCAACTTTTTCTGTTTGGGTACATTTTTCCCTTTACCTCTCCTCCCCCTGGGACATCCTTGTTCCTCCCCCCTCTGAGCCATGGTAGAGCATCTGGAGACTGGATCCAAAACCACAAAATAAATTTGCCCATCTCTACTTACTAATTAGCCTATAACACAAGCAATATGTACACACATTTACATTTCTTACACTTTTTCGTGTGATCTTCACAGTTATGCCTTCCAGTCTAAATTTTCCTTACCAGTGCACATATTTCTAATTATGAACTAATATTGAAAGTCAGTAGAGAATATTTTGTGGCTTTATTGCAGTTCCCGTATATTGTGTGTTTAGAAGAGAGATTGCACAGTTATAGCAACTAGTAGAAACAACACAAAGATGAAGCACAGTAGCTCAGAAAGAAGGAATATCCCCAGTGAGAGTGAGTTAGAGAGATGTTGAACAGGTGGAAGAAGAGGTTGCCAGATGCCCCATTGTTTAGGATGAATTAGCACAAATTAAAGTTATGCAGGTTTCAATCAGCTATTGAAACTCAGCCAGGAACTTGTACTCCTAGATTACAGAACTGAGGTTGTTTATGTAGAACAACTTGTAGAAAGTGAACAATTGTAAGGGATTGATAGCAGAGTAATTATCTCACTAGACCCCAATTTTTTAAAGCTCCTTCACCTTGAATCAGAGTTAAGTCCCATTCATTTGCACTGACCCATAACAGAGTCTGATGAATATGGTAGGCTATGTATCACACTGATGATAAATAGGCATTTACACAGCGCAATCCTTTCCTTGTGTCAGTATACAGTAAACTTATAGTTTGAAAGGTTAATGCAACTTCAGGCCTCGTGCATTTAATCAGTATGAAGAAAATGACAGAGATTCCATTTTTAATGCAGTAATACAAATATTGTCTTTTGTATGTTATTGATGTGAATGAGGAAGTCCTTTTAAGTTTTTGAGTAATGGCCAGAACCACTCTAGTTGATATCTGAATTTTTTAGGTCTGTGTTTAAGAGAAAAAACGTACAAATACTCTATGCCTGCAAATAGAAAGTCTTAATATCACCTACAGCCGGGGTGCGCAAAGTTTCCTACATGCGCCCCCCTGTCTCTTCTCCCCTCCGGCTCGCACACCCCCTCCCTGCACAGCTCCGACATCAAATGACGTAGCGGGGTCACGGAAAGTCACGTCCGCTGCGTCATTTGATGCCGGGTGACAATGGAGACGCGTCGCTGGAAGAAAGGTAAGTAAAAAGTGATAGAGGCCTCGCGTGATCCCCGGCATTTATTTTAAATGCTTTCAGGGGAAACGTGCGGCCCCTGTAACAGCCATGACCACCCAGAAAATCTTGTGCCCTCCCTGTGGGGCACGCCCCCCACTTTGCGCACCCCCTGATCTACAGTACCAATGATGTTGCATATATCTGTTAGCTGCAGAAGCCATCCTGGTCCTTCTGTCATATTGTGTCCAACGGAAACCTATTCTTACCTTGTGAGAATAAATGCTTGTATCTTGGAAACAGGGTCTCTACAGAGGCTAGGGGGATGCGGATCATCTCTGAAAGATAATTGCAAGAGCAATTTCCTCCCTCCAAAAAATAGAGACGTGTGGACTGTTTATTTAATACAGAAAAATGTATACTTGCTCTGAATTCCTGTTGTTGGGAAAAATAGCTATATATTTTCAGTGGTACATTGCATATCTGTGGAGGGATCCCCTCAAACCATCACAATTTCCAACAATAAAAATTAAAGCAGATGTAGTCATATTTGTGATGTCCAAAAAGGTCCTCCAACCATTTATTAGTATACAAGAAGACAAGTAATAGAACAACATTTCCAGGTAAAAATAATTAAACCTTTTTCAGGTGTATAGAGATCAAACGTGCAAGATCAGTGTTTAAATACAGGTATACATTTCCCACAATCCAGTTCTAATATGTACAGCAAATGTTAATTATCTGATGTCATTAATCACATCCCTTTAATTGACGTCAATCATTTCAAAATCCAAACTGGATTAGCCCTCTTGCTTTTGGAGTGCATTGCACAGGTCCGCTCCATTTTCTCCTATGCTCGGCGACCTAATGGTTCAGTCTATCAGTATTGCTGTGAGGCTTCAGATGCTATGTCTGTGTATGATAGGAAGTGCAGTCAGCTCCAACAGCAGCTGTGTGACGTCACTGTAATGGCTGCACAGTGCAGAGAGACACTGATCAGGGGCACATGTGTGTCCACGGGAACTATTTAAACCTCCTTGGATGGACATTATGATTAAGCCTGATGAAGGGGCCAGGAGGACTTGAAACGTTGCTCTATTGCGCACATACTGTATAACAGTGTCTGCTAACATTTCCTATCTTTGTGTGTCCTTATCTATTCTGTGTTGGTTCTTTTTTTTATACATTAAAGAAAAACTTGGTGAGACCAAAAGAGAAACGTACAGTATGTCCTTAATTATTTTTTTGAGTGCTGATCCAGTTTGTTTTTTGTACAGTTATATGCATGTTGCGGTGTGGATGCAGCAACATAGCACATCTAGCTGAATTGTGTTATACAGGGTGAGTGCTAATTCATTCTATTTTTGTATGTAATTAATTTCAAACATCAGTAGACTTGCTAATATGTTATGTTACTACTATATAATGGCTTTCTTAGTCAAAGTAGCATCACAATCATAATTTGTATCAATTATATAAAAACAATCAAATTATCTTTTTGCATTCAGATCTAAATGTTTCAGGTTACACGAATTGCTAATTTGTTTTCGGTGTTGGATAGAATAGTAAATCTATACATATCTAGTATCCGTATAATTAGGGGATATAAGGCAATACTATCAAGAAACAATATTATGAAAATTAAATAGACAGCCCCTCACGCCCATATTTATGACAGCATATCTTGGTCGCATCATTTGAAATCAACCCAAGGTGAGAGATACCAATGAAAAGCTTAACAACGAATGCTGAATAGTTTTGTCACCACGCAGATGGCAAACACCCCTGGCACTAAACGTGTTAATAACAGCGTGCTAATTTGGACAATTCTAACATTATGTACAGAGTTTAAAATTCTTAATTAAGTTCCCCCTAATGCAAAATTAAAGCACATTATACTAACCCTAAAAGGAAATAGATCAAAATTGTTTTACTTTAGTATTAAGTATATTTTGGTTCCTTTATGTCATAACTTTCTTTGGAGTATATTAGATGTTTATAAGAAGACACCAACCATAATTTTTAATTTTTTGTGGTTAAATGGGCTTTAGTGTTCAGCTCAGGTCTCATTAG
>WSYH01014802.1:0-15009 GCA_036426205.1 Ascaphus truei
GTGTAATTTATCTTGATGTACGCAGAACTATTTACTTTTAATCATAACGTCACATTTTTAACTATACTTCACTATGTGCGTTGTGCGCCCTGTATGTGGTGCAGCTGATTCCATTCTACCTCAGAATCTCTGGGACATAACACATGAGTCCCCCAAAGGCGGCAGCCAAAGGGTGTCAGTCATTTTCTGCCGTTCACTGATGTTACAGCTGCTCTGTTATTGGTCAAGTGTTTCAGATGAATACTGAAGCATTTCCAACTTCCCACATGACCTGCTCACTCAGCTCCACCTCTGCACAATCCCGCTTACTTCTTCCCCAACCTTGGGGACAACCAGTTACCTTGGAGGAGGAGGAAAAGGTGATCAGAGGTCCGCAGATCAGCTGTAAGCACCAGAGCCCCGAAGATCGCGAGACGAGACTTGTGTCATCACAATCGGGAAGCGAACGCCGGGAGAGTGAGCCGGCGTCTTCCAGGCGGGGAGAAGGCACTGCACACATCAGAACATCTGTGAGACAACCGAAGAACATCACCCAAAGACCCCCATACAATGTCTGTGTTGCATGTTTAAAATGTGAGTGCAACCAGCTGTTTTGCTATAAGATCCATTATAAATCATTCAATTTACACTATTGGATCCCTCTTTCTCTTTTCATATGATTGCTGGAGGAAGAAATACATTTTTTCTGAAGACAAAAAAGAAGAGCTGAAGCAGTATATTTTGTTTTGTCACTATAACACACACTATTTTGCACCTATTGTATATTGCACTTTATCAGCACTATATATTGCACCTCTAAGAGCACTTTATAGTTGCACATACAGTATTTGCACAATTAAATAGCACTTCCCTCATTCTTTCTGTATACCTGTTTTGGATTTAGAGGTGAATTCTATTTGGGTGTAAGAGCTACTCTTTATATATTCTATATTTATTTATATGTATCACTATCGCCGGGTTTTTTTCTTCTTCCCAACGCCAACTCCTTCAAATAACATGCAGCTATCCGACACACACCGTCTCATGCCCCTGCACCCTATGTTTTCACTTACCCTACCTTACAGATTGTAAGATCCTTGGGGACGGACACTCCTTAGCTACTGCAACAATGTATGCTAATGTTTATTATTTTGTAGGTTTTGTTCCTACGCTACAGAATAAGTTGTCGCATTATAAATAAATATTAATAATAATGATGGTATATAAACCAAACAAGAATCTGAGAGATCTATTGATATGTGCTCACCCTGTGGATACAACAGACGACAGAGAAGCCCAATGCTACATCCAACATGACAGAAACACACAGTAAAATACTTATATATTCTCTTGAAATAGGGTCATTTAGTTTAACCCTTTGGCCAAAGCGTTGTAAGCTTGCGAGCCTTGTCAAGGCAGACACCTGTTCGCAAGGCCTAACACTACCAGCTAAAATACTAATATACCTCTATTAGGATTAAAATTCTCATGTACCTCTATTAGGAGGGAGAAGACCACAGTGGGTCTATATCCAGCAGAATGAGGAACTTGCAAACTAGGGAAGTGAGGAGGGGCGGGCTTAAAACCTGGGAAGGAGGAGCCACTAACCTCCACCAGCTGGAACAGCTGAGAATGGGTTAACAAAACACAGAACCCCAGCAAGCTCTTTTTGGGATCCCAAAAAGAGCTTGCTGGGGTTCTGTGTTTTGTTCACCCTGTGGATAGGTACAAAACCATAGGTAATACTTCTGCAGAAAAAGGCTGTTATCCATGCAGTAATTGAGGAACATACAACTCAGTAATCCAGGGAGACAGTTATTGCCATCCATGCACAGGGAAGGAATGTAATATTCATTGGTATGCAAACTGTTTAAATACAAGTTGGGTATATACGTTAAAATGCCCATGCAGTAAAATTGACATTAGTAAAACCATCATATAGTTTAGACGGAGATTCTCTGAGCATAAGAGCAACATCAAATGTGCAAAAGGGAGATCCAAAAAGGGAACCCTCAAATAAGACGATGGAAAATCCCCCAGTGATCTATAAAGTGGCATCACCAGCCCTCTCTTTCTGCTGCTAATACATCTCCCCCTACAACCTAACATCCTGCTGGCGTTCCGCATTGTGATTCCAGTCCAGACCCATCAGGTTCCCTATCGGTCACCTTTCCCTCCTCTGTTGCCTTTCTTTGTTATCCATTCTACTACTTTACAGTCCAATCCCAAGCATTGCAACTTGTTCAACAGTCTTTTATATGGGACAGTGTCAAACTGCCTTACTGATATCTAGGTAAGCTACATCTACTGCTCCACCTTAATCTATTATTACCTTAGTCCCCCAGTCAAAAAAAATCACTTAGGTTTGTTGGACATGATCTACCCCCAGTAAACCCATGCTGCCTGGGATCTGGTAAGTCTCTGAATTTCAGTTAGTCAATAATTCTATCTTTGAGCAGCGTTTCCATTAATTTCCCCACTACTGATGTCAGGCTCACAGGGCTGTAGTTACCTGCCTCTTCCCTACTTCCACTTTTGTGGTGGGACTACGCTTGCTCTTCTCTAGTTATCTGAATTTTCACCTGTTTCTTGACTGGTTAAAAAGTTCTGTTAATGGCATTGCCAGCACACCCCTAAGCTCTTTTAATATCCTTTGATGTATCCCATCTTGCCCCACTGACTTGTCTACTTGCAGTTTTTAAAGCTACTGTAGGACTTTCTCCTCTGTAAATGGACTTGTATCCACCTCTTTTCATTTATATACCTATTACCCAACTGTGGTCCTGTAATGACCCACAGGCAGGGTCTGCGTCGTTCTGTACAGGTCATTGGTAGATAGTTATGCTGACTACACCACCTGACCTTCCACGGCCGATAAGAACACACCTGTCCTGTCCTCCATTGCTTCACAACAGGTTTGCTACCCTTGAGGCAGTTGTCTTGTTCTCTCTGCTGCTTGGAAGTTCCCTGTCTTGCTTCTGGCTATTGCAAAGACCTGGTACCTATTCCGGTTAGTCCTCTTATTCTGCTGGTTGCTCCTTGCCTTGATCGATCACCCTGCCGTTTGCCTCCTACCCTGACCTAAAATCGCCTGACTACCCCATCTGCCTGCTCCTCCTTGGACTCTCAGATAACCAATGCACCGCGGATCCGGACTCCTGGTTCCAGCTACTTGTGACAACCCCAGGTGAAACTACACTACAGACTCTCCCTTGTGGATATCCGCTCGTATACCGATAGGTCCCTCCCCTTCACCTGTGAAGACTGAGCAAAAATAATTAATTAATTAATAAGGTGGTCTACTATGGTCTCCCTATGTCTCTACTATGTGTACCTTCGTCTCCCTCAACAAGACTGTTCTCTGTATTTAGTCTAACTATTCCTCCTTTTGCTTTTCTCCTTTCACGTACAGGTATACACTTAAAAAAAGGTTTTGTCCATCTTCTTTATTGACTGAGTTATTTTCTCTCCTGCTTGGGACTTTGCCCAGTTGAATATTTTCTTCAGCCTAGCCTGATATAGACTTCTCTATTCTCCTTTCTCTGAGTCTGCTTATTATCTCTAAAAGCCGCCTTTTTAGCCTTTGCAATGCCTGCCACTCCCTTTGAGAACCAGATCCGCTTTCTTTCCCTTCTACCTTTACTTTGTGCGACCCAATGGTTTTTTGCTTTTAGCATTGCATCTTTTAGTTTTTCCCACAGCTCCTGCATTCCCCTCAAATACCTCCACCCTGTCAAAGAATCCCTTAAATCATTTGCTGGATGTGAAAAGTCAGCCCCCCTAAAATCTAAAAGCTTTGTTGGTGTGTGATGCCTGTCTTCATACAACAAGATCCCTGGAACCCAAGTTCTCACACATAAATACTGTACATGCTTTGTCCCCATTGGTAAGTATGAAGTTCAGTATTGCTTCCCTGTGAGTGGGCTCTCTCACCAATTGCTTGACAGATGCCACGTGTAAGGAATCTAGGATGTCCCCACTTTTTGCAGAGCCTGCAAAAGATGCCTGTCCACATCTGGCTGATTGAAGTCTCCCATAATGATTACCCCTCGTTTTTTGGAGCCGAGGAGGATAGGGGGGGTTACACAAGCACAAAAGCTCCCTGGCACATGACAAGCCCTGATCACCCCAGCAAGGCACAGCAGAGGCTAGAAAACGTCATGGTAGGAGATCTGCATATTATTGGGAGCCACGCTCACATCGCGTTATAAGCGGATTCGCGTTGTCATGGATCGCGCTATAACGGGGTTGAGCTGTATGTGTTCACTGATGCAATTCCCTCCAAAAATTTCATTTTTTCCTGTCTGAAACCCAACATATTTCTGAAGTGTACTTCTGCCGTTTTCGAATTTGACGCACGCTGCACTAAAAAAAAAAAAAGTCTTACGCCAGCAGTAAGATGACGGAGAAAACCAAAGCAGAAAACCATCATGAAAACAAGAAAAGTAACCTGCGCCAATATGCAAATATAACTCCGTCCTAACTCCTCCCATCCGCTCCTTAAATCCTCATCTCATTGCAGGCAGATGCAGACGGAAAATGGCCCAACTACGATTAATACATAAACACTGCATATTACAGTGCAGCAAAATAACCAGTGTTTTTAAACACTGACAAGACTGTAACAATGGTATTTGGGACCAAGGCTACATTTTTAAAGCTTCTAATGATTGAGCTCCAGATCAGAACCAATGCTAATACCACCCTAACTCCTGTTACTAGTTTTAAATACTTTGGCATATGGTTTGACTCCCATTTAACATTTGGGATGTACATTGATACCCTGACATCCAAAACCTACGCCAAACTAGGGGTACTTTACAGGAACAAATCCTCCTTAAGTCTGCTGGTCAGAAAGCGTATCGCACAGCAGATACTAATGCCAATTATCGACTATGGAGACATAGTATATGGCTCGGCACCCCAAACCCACCTTAGCAAACTTGATACCCTCTACAATTCAATATATACTGTTTTATTCTCCAATGCAACTACAACACACACCACTGCGAAATGCTCAAATAACTACATTGGTCATCACTTGAGTCTAGGCGCAAAGTTAATCTTTCCTGTCTCGCCTTCAAATACTTTCTGGGTAAGCTACCCGTCTATCTGAAGAAACTCCTCCCCCCTACCACATGCAGCACTTATCTGAGATCTGACTCCAAAAGACTGTTCATAGTCCCAAGGTTCAGCAAAGTATCCGATCCCTCCTCCTTCTCTTACCGTGCACCTCACAACTGGAGCAATTTACCTGAGACTCTCACAGCCACCACCAGCCTAAGTTCTTTCAGAACTAAAGCTGTCTCACATTTTTATCTGGTCTGTAACTGTTACATACTGTACGCCTATAACCTATATCATCTCTTTCTGTGCATGCAATGTCTTGTATATAATGTATACCCTGTTCATTTATGTAACTATGTACTTGTAACCATGTATTATTTGTCACCTTAACTCTTTGCCCAGGACACTCTGGAAAACGAGAGGTAACTCTCAATGTATTACAGTACTTCCTGGTAACACATTTTATAAATAAATTGACCTGTTTCCATTCCCAGGTTTGAAGGGTCCTGGGGTGGATTTACACTAGGTTCCAACCCCAGATTTAAGTAGGGATCATGGATGGATTTACTCTCAATGCAAGATATGGTGTATTTGTACCATGTATGTTGAAGCCTAGTCCTGATTGTCATGGATTATACTGCTAATTGTTCTAAATGAACACAAATTATAAAGTTTTTGGCGCCCTCTTCTGTTCACCAAACTCCCTTACACAAGCTGACACAAACTCACCATCAAACCGCTGAGCTACTACATGCTTTTGAACATGTCTAAACCCCAGAGACAACTATTTTTCCATGTACAACCTATCCCTGCTGCTGGAAGGGGGGGGGGGGGGGGCGTATAGGGGTGTTGCATAAATAAACTTTTGCCTTTGATAGAGCAAGTCCATCCTGATATAGCTATGTCCCAGTCGTACTCAATGGTTCTCCTGATGCTGTCAGCATATACTGCCAGATTATTGAACAAGCCTCCACATGCCTCTAACAGGCCCATTCAATCCTACAGGACAGCAGGTAGGCAGTGGGTACACTGGCTCCTATCCTCCTCCTCCCCCCCCCCCCCTCCTCTCTCCGCCCCCCCTCCTCTCCCCCCCCTCCTCTCTCCCCCCCCTCCTCTCTCCCCCCCCCTCCTCTCTCCCCCCATCCTCTCACCCCTCTCCCCTCCACACCCTTCCTCCTCCTGTCTCTTTCTCTCCCTCCGCCCCCTTTTCCCCCCATTCTCTCTCTCTTTCCCCCTCCTTCTTTCCTTCCCTTCCCCCTCTCTCCTTCCACGCCGTCTCGTCCTTCCCCTCTCTCCTTCCCATCCCACTCTCTCATTCCCCCCTCTCTTCCCTCCCCCACCATCTTCCGTCCCGCCCCTAATCATCCTTCCCCTCTCTCCTTCCCCAGCCTCTCGTCCCCGCCCCCCTCTCCTCCTTCCAGCCCCTCTCGTCTTCCTCCCCTCTCTCTCCTTCCCCCCTCGTACTCACCTGGCCCGTCCTCCATCCCACCCTCCGCTTCACCCTCGATCCACCCTTCCCATCCCGCACACAACACACCTCTCCCTCCCTCCTCACTCGGGGACCACCTGGTCGCTCCTCCCACCCCTCCTTCTATCCCCTCCAGTCCCTCGCCCTCCTTCCTCTCCTCCCCGCCCGCACCCATGCCCACGATCCCTCCCCCGCCCTCCTCAGCCTCTCCCCCCCCCTCCTCCCTCCTCCTTCCCTCCTCACCTGGAACGCCCCCCTAATAGGGGCGAGCGGGCGCGGAGGAGGGGATCCTACCAGGAAGGCTGCCATCCCGGGGAGGCCCCGTCTTCCCCCCCTCCCTCCCCCCTCTGAACTTGTTCGCCTCCCCTCCTCCCCCACTCTTAATAATCCCTCCCTACCCAAAATCTTCCACTCCTCCTCTTCCGCGCGTGCCTCACTCCCAACCCATCTTAATCCTCCCCTCCATCCCCCGCTCAGGGGCCCTTTCCTCTGAATCCCTCCCTCCTCCCCCCCTTCCAGGGTCGAGACTGATTCCGTCACCTCCCTCCGTGTCCATCTCCCTTCCTGCCATACGCTCTCTCCAGGGGGGGGAAGCATCCCCCCCTCCTCCACTCCACCTGCCTATCACCCCCTTTGCAGTCCCTCCTCCAGTACGCCACGCCCTTACCTCACATCGCCCTTCCTCCCGCCGGAAGCCCGATCAATTTCCATCCCCATCTCCTCCCTGGATGCCTGCGATCCGCTCGCCCCTCCTGCCCCAACTCGCCTCCATCCCCCCCCTCCTCCTGCCCCCGTCCTCTTCGGCCCTCCGCCTTACCTCCCTAATGTGCACTGAGTCTAAACTCACCCGCCTCGCTCCCCCTATCCCTTCCTCCCAGTCCCGTACGATCCTCTCCCCTTCGCTCCTCCGATCGCACCTTCCTCCGCGCGCTTCCCTGTTCCCTTCCATCCCTCCCATCCCCCGCATCTCCGGCTACCTCCCCAAGGCTCCACTTAGGCCGCTCCCTCCGCTGAGGACGCGGCGACCCTTCCCTCCCTCCAGTCCCTCCCTCCGAAGTGGGTAAAATAAGAAAGAGACGGGTGGGTGCGGGAATGCTAGGAAGAGTACCGGCTCAGGAATCGAAGCGGTCCGGGTTAGGCTTCCCCGAACGAACCCCTCCTCCCCCCCGTGCCTGCGCCTCCGCCTTCCGAGCTCCCCCCAAGGATCCCTCCCGTCCCTCCTCGCCCCCTGGTCCCTCCCACTCGCGCTTCCTCCCCCCCTCTCCTAGCCCTTCCTCACTCCCCGTTATCCCCGGGATGGTGCATCCTGCATACACATACCGTACGCCCCCCCGGTGGTGTGTAGGGACAAGCAGCAGCGTGCCCTGTAGAAGACAGCAGAGTCCAATCTACCAGCAGCTGCTCGCAAAACTCGCGACGAGGAAGGAGGGTTAGTCCCCAAGAGGGCGCTCCCTCACAAGACATTAGGTATGTCGCGCTCACACTGGCTCGACTCCCTGCCCTCCTTCCTACCCTCCCCGCCACTATCCCTCCTCCCGCTCTCACACGACAGGACCTGTTAACCTCCTCCCTACCCCTACGCCGTCCTTCGCTGCCTGCCACCCCCCCTATCCCCTCCCTCCCTCCTCCTCCCCCCCTCCATTTATTTTACAGAAGAATTGTCAGTTGAACAAACATGTTGATGTGTTCCCCTGCCCCCTCCCCCCCCTCCCGTCCTTCCCGCGCGCCCATCCTCCCCCCCCTCCTATCTCCCTCTCCCGCCCCCCCTTCCCCTCCTTCCCACCCCCCCTCCTCCCCCCCCTCCTTCCCCCCCTCCCTCCTTCCCCCCCTACCTTCCCTCCCTTGCCCCCCCTCCCATGCCTTCCTCGCCCCCACCTGCGCCCCTCCCCTCCCTCCTTCCCCCCCCCTCCCGCCCCCTCCCCATCCTTCCCCCCCACGCGACTCGCGCCCTCGCCATCCTTTCCGCCCAGCGCCCACCCACTCCCCCCCTCCCTCCTTCCCGTCTCCGCCCACCGCCCCCCCTCCCATTCCTTTCCCCCCCCCTCCCCACCCTCAGGCCAGCCTTCCCCCCCCTTCGCCGGGAGAGAGCGTCACAGTCCCCCGCCCTCCCTCCGTGCCCCCGCCCCCCATGCGATCCCCCGCCCATCCGCTCCCTCCTTCCTCCACCGCCTCCTCGCTTCCCCAACCCGTCCCTCCTTGCCCCCCCCGCCACGCCCTCCACTCCCAATCCCGATCCTCCCCCCCCCCCTCCTTCACCCCCCCTCACTCCTTCCCCCCGGGCCTCACTCCCCCGCCGCTCCTTCCTCCGCCCCCTCCACTCCCTCCCAACCCCTTCCCTCTTTCCCGGTTCCGACCCCGCACATCCCCCGTCCTTCCGCCGCCCCCCTCCCTCGTCTCTTCCAATACGCTACCCGTCGGCGCGCCCTCCTTTCCCCCTCCCGTTCCCAAAATCCATCCTCCCCCCTCCCGTCCTCCCCCTCCCTCCCTCCCTGGCCCCTAACCCCCCTCGGCTAGGAGTACGCACTGTTGCACCCGCCCTCCCGATCCCATCCTTTTCCCCCCCTCGAGTCCAGGTCCCCTCCTCCCTTCCCGTCCTTCTGCCCCGCGCCTCTCACCTCACTCCCGTAGCTAGGAAGCCAAGACCCAAGGTCCAAAATGGATCCCTCCTCCCAGTCCCAAAATCCTTTGGCCCCCCCTCTCCCTCCCGAATCCTCCGCTCCCTCCTTCCCCCACCTCGACCTCCGCACTCGACCGCTCCCATCCTTTCACCCCACGCCATCCTCGACCGCACTACCTAAAAAAAGATAGGTCCCCCTCGACCCACCATGCGCCTCCTCCCTCCCCCGCACCCTGCGGTTCCCTCACGGCTCTATTTCCAGGCGCCCCCGAAAGGGATCTCCCCCTGTGTGCATCCCTCGCGGCCCCTGCCCATGACTCCCCACCTCCCTCCCGTCGCCCCGCGACCATGCCCAACCCCATCCTTGCGCGCCACCCCTCCCTCCTTCTACCACAAAAATTCCGCCCTCACACGCGTCCTATCCCCATCCAGTTACCCGCCCCCAGTCGCCTTCCCCTTCTCTAACCCTTCCCCTCCCACCCATCCCTAAGGTCCAAATCCCCAACCCTCGCCCCTCCTCCTTACCCCCCGAAGGCGGCTCCGGTCGGGGTTCAACTTCCCCCCACGTCCCTCCGGCCGCCATGCCGCACGGAAAATCCTTCACAACCCCTCCGGAACCCCCTCCCCCCCCCTCCCTCCCCTAGACCGGCCGCACCCCGTCCCCCGACCTAACCCTCCTTCGACCCCTCCAGCAGCCCGCCCTCGAGCCCGATACCCCCCCTGCCGAAGAGCAAACGTTAGGGAGAGCAGCCATTCCTAGTCGAAGCGCCCAAGTGGTAAAACCCCTCCTTGCCCCTCCCGATCCTCTCTCTCGCCCGGCCAGCGTCCCTCCACCCCGCCTTACACCACTCCCTCCCTGCCCCCCAGCGGGAAAGGGCTCCCATCCCGCCCTTTCCCCCCCTCCCGTCGCCATCCATTCACCCACCGCATCTACCTTCCCACCCGTTCCCCCTTAGCAAGTCCCTCCCATAGTGGTCCTTCCCGCCCCCCTCCCTCCGCCGCAGCACCTCCCTCCTTCACCCCCCCATGGAGAGGAACCCTCCCCCCATCTGCTCACTACACCCCCCCTCCTCCATTCCTCCCCTCGCCTCCCAGATCCCTCCTGTCACCCTCCTCCCCTTCCTTCCGGCGCCCCCTCCCTCCAAACCCTCTCCCAGTTCACACTCCCATTCCCCTGACGGCGCCAGATAGAACCTTCCCGAAGTCCTCTCGGACGACCCCCCGATCCCCCTCGCCCCTTTCCGCCACCGCGCCTCCGCCTCCCTTGCCCTCTCATCCTCGATGAGCCCAATCCGGCGACAGAAAACCGCCCGCCCTCCTCCCTGCACGCGTTCCCTCCGTATCGAACCCCCCCCAACCCCCTTCTCATCCAGAGTTGGGTCCGCTCCTTTCGAAGCGCCCCCCACACCGAGCGGGAAAATTGGCGCAAGGAAAAGGCTGGGAAAAGAGGATGCGAAATGCAGCGAGGAATGAAGTAACGAATTAGAGAGATCACATGGGTAGAGGACGACAACTAAATGGTAAAGCCACTGGGGGATTCCCTCCCTGCCGCCAGCCGGGAAGGAGCGGCGCCTGTTTACCCGCATCCCCGTCCCTCCCCCCCACCTCTCCTCCCTCCACCGAGTCTCCCTATAATCTCCGTAGCACTCACTTCCGTCCCTCAAGTCCGCCCCTGCGCCCGTAGTTACCTTCCTACCACTCGGCTACGGGAAATCAGCACATCCCGCCATCCTCTCCCTCACCTCCTCGACCAGGCAGAAGGGTCCTCTGCACTCCCGCCCGCCCCGCCGTCACTTCCCCACCAGAAGTCATCCACCCTTGGCAGCCCCCTCCCCTCGAGCTGATCCCCCGCCGATCTGCCCCACGACGCAACCCGAATCCCCGACCGCACACCGTCGCCGAGTCGCTAGTCACGATGCGCCACACCCGACTAAACACCTCACCGGGCCTACCAGTCCCCTACCGGTCGTTCCCTAGTCCTTGCGCCCCCCAATTTGCCCCTGCCCACCCACACCCTGTCCATCCCCTCCCCCTCCCCCCTTGAAATTGTACCAATACAAACAATTTACAATGCATCTGATCTCAGACGCGCTATTTAGAAGAGGGTTGGGGTTCCTTACAATGCATCAGATCTCAGGCGCCTATAATAGGGTTTGGGGTTCCTTACAATGCCTCTGATCTCAGCCGCGTATTAGAGAGGGTTGGGGTTCCTTACATGCTCTGATCTCAGGCGCGCTATTAGAGAGGGTTTGGGGTTCCTTACAATGCTTGTCTCAGGCCGCTATTAGAGAGGGTTGGGTTTCCTTACAATGCATCTGATCTCAGAGGCGCTATTAGAGAGGGGTTGGGGTTCTTACAATGCATCTGATCTCAGAGTCGCTATTATAGAGAGGGTTGGGTTTCCTTACAATGCATCTGATCTCAGACACGCTATAGAGAGGGTTGGGGTTCCTTACAATGCATCTGATCTCAGACGCGCTATTAGAGGAGGGTTGGGTTCCTTACAATGCATTTGATCTCAGGGCGCATTAGAGAGGGTTGGGGTCCTTACAATGCATCTGATCTCAGACACGCTATTAGAGAGGTTGGGGTTCCTTACAATGCATCTGATCTCAGACCGCTATAGAGAGGGTTGGGGTTCCTTACAATGCATTTGATCTCAGAGGCGCTATTAGAGAGGGTTGGGTTTCCTTACAATGCATCTGATCTCAGACACGCTATTAGAATTGGGGTTCCTTACAATGGCATCTGATTCTCAGCGCTCTATTAGAGAGGGTTGGGGTTCCTTACAATGCCATCTGATCTCGGCAGACGCTATTAGAGAGGGTTGGGGTCCTTACAATGCATCTGATCTCAGACACGCTATTAGAGAGGGTTGGGGTTCCTTACATTCCATCTGATCTCAGACGCGCTATTAGAGAGGGTTGGGGTTCCTTACAATGCATTGATCTCAGAGGCGCTTTAGAGAGGGTGGGTTCCTTACATGCATCTATCTCAGATACGCTATTAGAGATTTTGGGGTTCCTTACAATGCATCTGTATCTCAGACGCGCTATTAGAGAGGTGTTGAGGTTTCCTTACATGCATCTGATCTCAGACGCGCTATTAGAGAAGGTTGGGGTTCCTTACAATGCACTTCTGATCTCAGACGCCTATAGAGAGGGTTGGGTTCCTTACAATGCATCTGATCTCAGGCGCGCTATTAGAGAGGGTTGGGGTTCCTTACATGCATTGATCTCAGACACGCTATTAGAGAGTTTGGGGTTCCTTACATGCATCTGATCTCAGACGCGCTATTAGAAAGGTTGAGGTTCCTTACAATGCATCTGATCTCAGAGGCGATATTATGAGAGGGTTGGGGTTCTTTACATGCATCTGATCTCGAGCCGCTATTAGAGAGGGTTGGGGTTCCTTACAATGCATCTGATCTCAGACGCGCTATTAGAGAGGTTTGGGGTTCCTTACAATGCATTTGATCTCAGAGGCGCTATTTAGAGGGTTGGGTTCCTTACAATGCTGATCTCAGACACGCTAGTAGAGAGTTTGGTGGGGTTCCTTACAATGCATCTGACTCACGCTATTAGGAGGGTTGGGGTTCCTTACATGCATCTGAATCTCAGACGCTATTAGAGAGGGTTGGGTTCCTTACAATGCATCTGATCTCGACCGCTATTAGAGAGGGTTGGGGTTCCTTACAATGCATCTGATCTCAGACCGCTATTAGAGGGGGTTGGGGTTCCTTACATGCATTTGATCTCAGAGGCGCTATTAGAGGGGGTTGGGTTTCCTACAATGCATCTGATCTCAGACCGCTATTAGAGAGGGTTGGGGTTCCTTACAATGCATCTTGATCTCAGACGCGCTATTAGAGAGGGTTTGGGGTTCCTTACAAGCATTTGATCTCAGAGGCGCTATTAGAGAGGTTGGGGTTCCTTACAATGCATTTGATCTCAGAGGCGCTAGTAGAAGGGGTTGTGGTTCCTTACAATGCATTGATCTCAGACGGCGCTATTAGAGAGGGTGGGGTTCCTTACAATGCATCTGATCTCAGACGCACTATTAGAGTAGGGGGGTTCCTTACAATGCATCTGATCTCAGACACGTATTAGAGAGGGTTGGGGGTTCCTTACAATGCATCTGATCTCAGACGCGCTATTGAGAGAGGGTTGGATCCTACAATGCATCTGATCTCAGACACGCTATTAGAGAGGTTGGTTTCCTTACATGCATCTGTCTCAGACGCGCTATTAGAAGGGTTGGGGTTCCTTACAATGCATTTGATCTCAGAGCGCTATTAGAGAGGTTGGGGTTCCTTACAATGCATCTGATCTCAGACACGCTATTAGAGAGTTTGGGGTTCCTTACAATGCATCTGATCTCAGACGACTATTAGAGAGGGTTGGGGTTCCTTACAATGCTCTGATCTCAAGGCGCTATTATGGAGGGGTGGGTCTTCCTTACAATGCATCTGATCTCGGAGGCGCTATTAGAGAGGGTTGGGGTTCCTTACAATGCATCTGATCTCAACACGCTATTAGAGAGGGTTGGGGTTCCTTACAATGCATCTGATCTCAGACGCGCTATTAGAGGAGGGTTGGGGTTCCTTACAATGCATTTGATCTCAGACGCTATAGAGAGGGTTGGGGTTCCTTACAATGCATCTGATCTCAGACACGCTATTAGAGAGTTGGGGTTCCTTCCTCAATGCATCTGATCTCAGACGCGCTATTAGAGAGGGTTGGGGTTCCTTACAATCATCTGATCTCGATGCGCTATGAGAGAGGTTGGGGTTCCTTACAATCATGCATCTGATCTCAGACACGCTATTAGAGAGGGTTGGGGTTCCTTACAATGCATCTGATCTCAGACGCGCTATAGAGAGGGTTGGGGTTCCTTACAATGCATCTGATCTCAGCGCGCTATTAGAGAGGGTTGGGGTTCCTTACAATGCATCTCATCTCAGCACACTATTAGAGAGTTTGGTTCCTTACAATGCATCTGATCTCAACGCGCTATTGAGAGTTGAGGTTCCTTACAATGCACTCTATCTCCAGAGCGATTTAGAGAGGGTTGGGGTTCTTTACAATGCATCTGATCTCAGAACGCGCTTTAGAGAGGGTTGGGTTTCTTACAATGCATTTGATCTCAGAGGCGCTATTAGAGAGGGTTGGGTTCCTACAATCATTTGATCTCAAGGCGCTATTAGAGAGGGTTGGGGTTCCTTACAATGCATCTGATCTCAACACGCTAGTAAGGTTTGGGTTCCTTACAATGCTCTGATCTCAGACGCGCTATTAGAGAGGTTGGGGTTCCTTACAATGCATCTGATCTCAGAGGCGCTATTAGAGAGGGTTGGGGTTCCTTACAATGCATCTGATCTCAGACACGCTATTAGAGAGGGTTGGGGTTCCTTACAATGCATCTGATCAGACGCGCTATTAAGAGGTTGGGGTTCCTTACAATGCATTGATCTCAGAGCGCTATTAGAGGGGGTTGGGGTTCCTTACAATGCATCTGATCTCAGACGCGCTATTAGAGGGTTTGGGGTTCCTTACAATGCATCTGATCTCAACGCGCTATTAGAGAGGGTTGGGTTCCTACAATGCATTTGATCTCAAGCGCTATTAGAGAGGTTGGGGGTTCCTTACAATGCATTTGATCTCAGAGCGCTATTAGAGAGGGTTGGGGTTCCTTACAATGCATCTGTCTCAGACGCGCTATTAGAGAGGGTGGGGTTCCTTACAATGCTCTGATCTCAAGGCGCTATTAGAGAGGGTTGGGGTTCCTTACAATGCCTCTGATCTCAGACACGCTATTAGAGTGTTGGGGTCCTTACCAATGCATCTGATCTCAGACGCGCTATTAAGAGCCGGTTGAA
>WSYH01014803.1:0-15009 GCA_036426205.1 Ascaphus truei
CCCCACCAACTGAAAAATACCCATTTTGGGACAACATGTTGTTTAACTCAGTTGAAGAGTCATGTCATGTGCCTATGACATTGTCGTTATCATTTGGATGTATGTTGTTCTCAATAAAAAAAAAAGTGATATAAAAAAAAAAGGCATCACAATGTACAGCAAATGGGCACTTGTCCAGGACCTATAAGAATAGGAGAGCTTATTATGTGTATTTCAATAGCAGGCAACGGTTCCTATTAGACTGAATGAATACGATAACCATGAGGATCAAATATCAAGAATGGTACCAGATACCTTCCATCCAGCATCTCTTTCATAGAACTACTCGGACATCTTCTCCAGATACGGGGGACTAACGCTGTGCCACCTGTACTTGTGTTTGTCATCCTGACCACAGGCCCAGGTATCTACTCAACAAATACCAGCTGACACATTTTGCTTGGACGAGATTCTAATCGATTATTACTGTGACCAGCCTCATATTGGTCACTGTACATCCCTGAGCCATAAGTAACATCTTATGTTACTATCTCTCCATCCATCTTCTCTCATCATTCATATATATATATATATATATATATATATATATATACAGAAATATATAGCGATTCCAAAACTCAGTGTGAGGAGCTCGTCGACAAAACCGTCTCCCTGTGGATTGTCCGCGTGCCTTCTTATAGAAGCATTTCCTCTCACTGATCAGTCAGTGTCCGAGCATAGTCCTTTGATCCAATAGGATGTAACTGTGTTGTCCACCAAGCTGTAACCGGTGTTTAGGCGGTACCCCTGTAGATTCCTGGTTCCTGTTCCCCTGTTTTCCGTTGGAGCACTAAGCTGTGGTCCTGGGTAAAGAGATAAGTACCCGTCTGCACACTTCTTATCACAACAGTAGAAATTTAATTCAGCATAATCCCCGCAACTTGGGGGTCGTCGGCTGCACCAGTCAGCGTATGTCAGGTGAGAGCTCAACCTTGACCAAAGCTGCCTGTTGCAGCGAAACTTGGTTTTATGCTGGATTAAATTTTCTCTTTGTGATAAGACCTGAGGGTGCCTGGGACGATATCTCTTTACCTGATAACCGAAAAAACAAATGTGTGGGGACAAATGGTATGGAAACAGCCCCGCCTTGGACTGTGGGCACTGTGCAGGTGAATTCATAGTGCTGATCATTGATTGTGTGCCAGATCAGGAACCGAAGGTGCCAAAAATCTTCTATTGCTGCTGTTACCGAACAGAGTCTGCCATTTTCAAATGAGGTGCCATGGAGTGCCTGGGGTGGGTCGCTTTGGCTGAGCGTTGGGATATCACGCCCCCAGCGAGAATATCCTGTGGGCAGCATCCCTGTTCCCTGAGGCCTCTGCCGTTTCCCACGTAGCGAGAGGCCTGCCGGATCGGATCTTGATGTCTGCTTCTAACTCTCGTGCTTGGCAGAGCCAAACTGGGTTCGGACTCCGGTGCTGAAGCACTGTTTTGTGGGGCCGAGTGCTTTCCTGCGGTGTGCCTAGTTCCGTCTCTTGCTCCCTGATGGCGGTGACCGTGAGAAGTTCCGGGGGGCGTGCGCCTCGCGAGGCAGAGGGCCTGCCGGCCTGCTGCTCCTAGAGCTACCTGAGAAGCGGAGACAACCTGACTAGTCACCCGTTGCCGGAACCTCCCCGTGGAACTTGGATCTCGATTGAATTGTTACTGGTCCTCCAACCCTGAACGCAACTGGTATGAACGACTACGAACTGCGCGAATGCCAGACCAGGCGGGCTGCGCGGCCAGTAGAGGTCGCTGTATTCACATCCCAGAACACCGGAAATCAGCCCCTAACAGAAATACACGGAAATCCGAAGTTTGTGGGGCTAGCACAAGCCCGTATGAACGATGAGCTAAGGCCGGGAGTAGGATAATAGTAGGTGCACGGCGAGGCGACGCAAGTCGGGGGTTGTGTCAGCCGTGCGCGCGTCCTAAACAGGCGGATTCCCTGCACTCTTGTGAGAGACCATAACGATCGTGATCGGGGGGGTAGGGTGCTTGGCATTCAGTTGTGGTCCCATGAAGCGGGTTCTGGACCTCATTTTTCTGAAACCGCATACACGTGCCACTTGAGCGTTCCTCGCGCGGCCCGGAATCGACGCGGCTGGAAATAATCAAAATCTACAAATCTCTGGTCTTCAACAGCATCGGGGCGACGGATGATGTCCCTTCAGGCCACCTCCCACATGTGTCACCCTCGACGGACAGTACTTGCTACAAAAAAACAAAAAACAGACGGGGGGCTGTGGGAGGGCAATTGGGCGAAACAACGGGGGGGATCGCCAATGGAGGCTATGAAGAAACAGCAGAGACAGCGAAACGAAACAAAGGCAACGTACCAAAAAGGGCCGGGGATGGCCCGGCATAGAGTGAGAAAGCTAACCAAGTGAAAAGAAGAACAAATAAAATGTAAAAACTTATGTATGTTATTTTCGCTGCAAGTTAACATGAATTCTATACTTTGTATGGCCGTTATAAAACGGATGTAGAGGATAGAAGCTCTGTTTGTCCTATTAAAAAAGTTCCGTGGGTGGCCCATCATGATTATGTCTATCTGCAAATCACAGCGCCAGAACCGTGCAACCACGACCCAGCCGACAGCACTGACAATCCTGAGCGACTGTTACCAGAACCATCCGGCACCAAAACAGTAAAAAGCCAAAGGACCCGCAACCCTTACCAGAAATCTGAGAGACTGAGCCCGAACGCACATGCCAAGACCGACCACAGCAAGAAAAAGCACCCTGCCCAGGTCCTGACATAGACGTCGGGCCCACCCGATCAACCGCCCAAGGGGTGCACCCTGACCAGTCTGAGAGACTGAACCCCGCCGGCACCGGGAAAAGACCCAGCACCCGACAAGGAATTGTGAACTGAAGAGACGTATCAACAGCCATCCACCGACCCAGGGTCGACGACCTGACGAGGTCTGAGAGACTTGAGCCCAGCCTGCACAAAGGGAAGCCGACCAAAACGCATCGCTGACCGGTCTGAGGAGGAGCGTAGCCGGCGCCTGCAACCACCCAAACATCCGTGGACCGAGTCTGAGAGACGCCCACACTATCACTCACCCCTCACACAGACCCCAAGATAAACCGAGGAGAGAGAGACACCGGGAGGGAGGGAAACGCTGAACCAGAGAAAACAGTATTAGAGACTAATATCCCGCCGGCTTCACTGACACCAGCAAACAACCTGACGCAGGGTGCTGATCGGACCTGTAGCCCCAAGCTTCACCACCCGCATCCTGACCAGGTTCTTAAGACTTAGCCCACCTTCAGAGGGGCACACCCCGGCTGCAACTGGGACCCAGATCACAAACGTATACCAGAAATTCTTAGAGAGCTGAGCCCAGCCTTCACTGACCCGCACCTGACCATGTTCTTGTGTAGCCTGAGCCCAGCCTCACTGACCCGCAGAAGCCACCCTGAACCAGGGTTATGGGGAGATACTTAAGTCCGTAGGCCTTCACTGACCCAGCACGGCCTGACGACCAGAATACTGAATGACTGCGCCCGAGCCTGCCGACCCACACCCTTACCAGGTCGAGAGACTGATCCGCCCATAAACCTCACCGTGGCCAGGCCTCAGCTTACCCGAGCACCCTGTACCAGTTCTGAGAGACTGAGGCCCAGCCTGCACCACCAGCCAAAATCGCCCTGACCATTGTGCTTAGAACTGAGCCCGACCGGTGGATCAGCGTGACACAAAGCACCCTGACAGGTCTAAGAGACTGAGCCCAGCCTGGTCACTGACCCAGCACCCTGACCATGTCTTGAGATTGTGCATGTAACAGAAGGTGGTCACAAATTTCTGTTTGACCCCACCTTCTGCTTGTCACTCCTATAGAGTTCCAGCTTCATGGGCATTTGTTTCTCTACACACATACACTTGTGCCTGTTTTTGATGTAAATCAACGTACTGTTCCATGGACGCGAGTAACGTGCCGGGCAGAAGTTCATCCTTCGCTTTTTCGGACCCCCCCCCCCCTTTTCCTATTTCAGTTCTTCCTGCTTAGCTTGGTATTTGGAGGTGTCTTAAGAAAATTCCTTGCAGTTTCACCCCAGTGCGATTGGAATGGATCCTTATGTGCCTTTTTTAAATTCCTTCCAGTCTGTCACAAACCCCTGTATATAGCAAGCCGACAATGGCACATCTCCATCCATCCAAGTTATTGGCTTTCCCATTCCCAAACCCTGTCCTGCTGACAGTTAGTATGGGGGGCCTGTACCCCTATCCACTGTTGTCACAAAATCCAGGTACACCAACACTGTCCTGTACTTCCTGACATATTGGCAGAAAGTGAGTACATGTATGATTAGCGAAGCCCCGTATGGTGCGAAGGGAGCCAATTTCTTTTCACCGCCCTACTACAAGCTCCACAAGAATGACACCTTTCCAACACAACATCTACTCCCAATTGCCAGTTTTTACGGCTGCTTCGCTAAGTAGCGAGTGAAGAAAAACAACCTCTACGTACTTGTGTGTGCTTTTGAAGAGGGCTGAGGTTGAAGCTAGCGGGTTCATTCAGAATACCTGAGACATGACCCTGATCCAGAATAAATTTCATTGCCCCAAACAATTCTTATCTTCTGCCTGTGAGCAGGTATAAGCCATTGAGGGTTGCTAACAGGCAACCTCTTGATATTCTTCTCAGAAGTGCTATTACCTACAGTCCCGCCTGTGTAATATGTTTTCCTGATGAGTCGGTCCCAGAACTATTCCCTTTACAGCGCCCCATGCCCCCCTCACTAAATAGGTCCTTTTCGCACTTTGGAAGGAGCCAGGAGTACAGCAACAGGCCATTTCTGTTAGGCCTTGCCCCGCTGCCTCCTACAGGCGTGCCGCTGTGGCGGACGGCTGCGACGCCAGAGCCCTCCCCGCAATGGCGGCCGGCCGCAAGCTGCGAGGGGGGCAGCAGCACTTAATGCGAAGGCTACGCCTGCTCGCAATATAATTGGTAGATACGACTCGCGTCGAACGGTAGCCAGCGGAAGCGCCAACCGCGTTCAAGACAATGAGGGTTCGGAACGAAGCTGTCCGGGTGACGTCATGGCCGCAATCCGACTCGGACTCCTCCTCATGCCCCCCCCGGTCTCTCCTCCTGCAGTGGAGCTGCCGACCGGGAATTGGCTGGAAACGAAACGGGCAAGGGGCCGCCCAAAAGAAAACGCGGGCGGGGAACGCGTTTACAGGTGCTGGAGATACCGTGGGGTACCGGTTGCCGAGGTTAGCCGTTGCCTCCCCCATGCAGGGGCCAATTCCTTTTCACCGCCTTATTACGAAGCACCTATAAGAACACTCTCACAACAACAGATTACAATCCACAATGCCTGTATATAACGGTGCTCCTTTCCTAATAAGTGGAAGTAAAATATAACAGCACTTGTGTGTCTTTTGGAGAAGGTAAAGCTTGATTGTGACAGCTATCTGAGGTCCATTCATCACCCTAGACTGGACCCTGGGGTGCCCGATAGGGGGGATGAGCTGGGTAGGCCCAGGAGACCAAGGCACACAAAGAAGAGGACCCAGCCAACGCTGAATCCGGGAGAAGATGCATTGAGCCCGGCCTTCACAATACCCAGCCACCGCCTGGACCTTTGGAGAGACTGGAGCAGCCTGGCACAACCCAGTCACCCTGACCAGGTTTGTAAGAGACTGAGCCCAGACCTCACAGGAACCCAGCACCAACTTACCAGGTTATTTGAGAGAACTGATCCCAGAGCCTGTCACTGACTCCCGGCACCCTGGACCAGGTTCTGAGAAAGTACTTGGGCCCGAGCCGCATGCAGCCGACACCATCAGACCCTGACCAAATATCTGAAGCAGAATTGCACCCATCCTCCACCGAAGTACGCATCAGCACCCTACATCAGTCGTGAAGACATGATCCCAGCCTGCACTGACCCAGCACCCTGACCAGGTTCGGAGAGACTTTAGCCCAGCCTTCAACCGACCCGAGCACACAGAACTGGACCAGGTCTGCTAGATTGAGATCAGCCTCGCAACCGGACCGCACCCTGACCAGGTCTGAGAGACTGAGCCACCGTCGGGCACTGACCCAGCACCCTGACCAGGTCTGAGAGAAAATGCACAGCCTGCCAGAACCCAGCACACCTGACGGGCAGTCTAGTAACTGTGAGCCCTACACTGCACAGAACCCCAGTCACCCTGACCAGTTTTATGGGGAAATGACGCCCAACCTTCATCTGACCCAGGCAACTTGACCAGGTCGAGAGACTGAGCCCAGCGCTGCACCCACCCACACCCTGACCATTTCTGAGAGAAACTGAGCCCAGCCTGCACTGTACCCATCACCCTGACCAGGTCTGGATACTGAGCCCAGCACTCCACTGACCCAGCACCCTGACCAGGATCTGAGAGACTGAGCAACACGATCCCTACCTAACCTGCGCAGCATCCGACTCGAGGTCGGTGAGAGGAATAAAAGTGCACAGCCTGCATGGACCAAGCACCCTGTGACCGGGTCTGATTACTGGGAACCCATCGTGCACTGAACCCAAGCACCTGGACCAGTTTCTGAGAGATGAATGCCCAGCCTGCGCTGACCCAGCAACCCTGACCAGGTCTGACTCTCTGATCCCGGAGCCGCTCAACTGGACCCAGCACTCTGACCAAAATCCTGGACTGCTGACCACTGCTATGTTATATAGTCAATTTATGTAACACAACCTTCAGATCGCGGAACGAGGATGTGGTGTACACTTGCGCCCTGCGTGTGGCCCTGGACAATGTGCAAAAGAGGTTTTTGTGTTTTTCTCCTCGTTTTTGTCTCGGGAGCGAAGGTGTTGTGATGTTGTACTAGTATTTTTAAGCTTTTAACCGAAGAGTAAAGTGTTTTAAATTTAGCAGCGCTTTTTTGTCGTTTCCTTCCCGCCATGAAACTCTTGCTTGCTTGCTATTTTGCAAATGGTTTTGTTGCCAAAGCCTTGTTCACCATGTAATCGGTCGCTAAAGAGGCCTCTGGTTGCAATCTCTGCAAGAATGGTGTAAGGATTGTTGCAAGTTGTGAGCGAAACACAAATTTTCCCCCACCTCTACGGTATTAGAACGGGTTTATTTTTTCCACTTATTGTGCCTCTGTTGCTGAAGGCAGGGATATCCTGAAACCTGACTGTTTTCTGTGGCCCTTGAATGACTGTGAGTTGCCCGCCTTGTATTACATCCCGCCATTGCTTGCTTGTTACTGGGCTGTGTTCGTATTTCTTTGGCGTTCGTCTCACTCTTGTATTTTTTCAGGACACAATGTAGCACAAATAGTTAGGGTTTTGGTGGTTCTCGAGCTCTTCCCTCTCACTGTCACCCATCAGCGTTCTCTCCGATTCATGGTAGTACTAACACTCGACCCAGCCGGCACGTTCCTATGGTCCTCACATGTTGTCGTCTGCTGGTTGATCTCCTCCTCTTCTCCCTGCAGTCCTCTCCGCCTCTCCCCCCCCCCCCCCCTGTGTATCCCTCTCTCTAACTCCCGTGGGCCGTGCTTCATTCCCTATCTTGCATGTCCCCGCCCCGGCTCTGCCAATAAGATCCTAATAAATACAAGGAATAAATCACCCTCGACATTCACACTTTACTTAAGTTCAGCATCATCAATACAGGCCATTATGGGCATGGGGAGGCTGCTTGGCCTTGTTGCGTTGCCAGTGATTTTCTCTTCCCGGGGAAACTAATGATCATTCCTCTCGCTACTCTCTTCAGCTCTTACCATTAGCACACACCTTTCAGGGGTCAGTCCACTTAGCGACAGAAAAAAATACATGTAAAAAATCTCAAATCCCTCATTAACCTTTTGCTGCTGAGGAGGAGCTGGCTCAGTGTTGTCAGGTACTGACTGTAAACAATGACGCAGGGATGCCTGTTCAGTTTCCGTGTCGGCTCCTTGTGACCTTGTGCAAGTCACTTTATCTCTCCTGTGCCGCAGCACCACAGCATGATTGTAGCTCCACGGGGCAGGGACGGTGTCTGTAACAATCTTATGTGCTGCGTACGCTATGCGTTAATTGTGAGTCCCATTGGTAAAACGCCGTATGAAATAAGGTATTAATAAGGGCCCGTATACACTGCGTAAGAAGCAAAACACAAGCCGTCCGTACGAAGGTGCGGTGGAAGGATGTCGGACGTCAAGCTGATTGCATCGTCTTGGGAAGTGACAGCAGAAACGTTTCGTGTCACCCCGAGGCACAAAGCCCCCTCGAGTTACCTGCATCACATTTCCTGCCAGTTGCAGGTTCCTGCCGGAATTCCGCACCACGGAAATCCGGGGATTCCTTCCATGTCTCAGAGTCGCGAATCCCCGGAGTGCTCAACTCAGAACAGTTGGGGGGTACGTGCTTGTCCCTGCCAAAGGGGCTTCTGGGTCTGTTAAAGTCCGGGGTAGAGGCGAGGGGGGCGAGTCACTTGGCGACGTAACTTCCTCCGGGATCCCTCTCGCGACGCCAGCCCAAGGGGTTAACGGCAGCAGGCAGGCCCGGCTGACCCTACATTAACCGAGCATTCTGGCAGGACTGGCAGTTACGCTATCGTTATATAATAAACAAAGCCGCGGCCTCATATACCTCCAGATTGTGTCCTGTCTTTATTTGTATTTGGTGTGGGTAAAGGTAGAAGGATAGGGGGATTCTCTTAGGAGCCTCCCTGGACATAACA
The DNA here is from genome assembly GCA_036426205.1 of Ascaphus truei. Taxonomy (NCBI): domain Eukaryota; kingdom Metazoa; phylum Chordata; class Amphibia; order Anura; family Ascaphidae; genus Ascaphus; species Ascaphus truei. Next base: position 8,686 of record WSYH01014803.1, read on the forward strand.
TCGCTACCGAAGTCCGTGGTTCACTTGGCACAGTCCGCTTATAGTCTCTTCAGCAAGCACACCGCAGAATAATACCACCCGCGCACAGCGAGACAGCAGGAGGTGCGGAGGCAGCAGGAGGGCGGAGGCATCAGGAAGGCGGAGTACCATGGAAGGCGGAGGCATAGAGGTCGGAGGCAGCAGGGGGGCGGAGCACGATGAGGCGGAGCTACAGGAGGCGGAGGCAGCAGGAGGCGGAGGAAGCAGAAGACGGAGGCCGCAGGAAGACGGAGGCCCGGCAGAAGAGGCCGGAGACCGCGGACGAGCGGAGCAGCAGGAAGGCGGGGCGCGAGGAGGCGAGACCGCCGGAGCGGAAGCGCGGAAGCGAGGCCGCGGAAGGCGGACCGCAGGAAGGCGGAGGCAGCAGGAAGGGAGCGAGGACGCGCGTGCGTAGGCGAATGTCAGCCGGGGAAGGCGGAGGCCGCGGGAGCGGAGGGCAGCAGGAGAGGCCGGATGTCCGCAGAAGCGGAGGGCAGCAGAGGCGGAGGCACAGGAAGGCGTGAGGCTGCAGCAGGTAAGGAACTTCCCCATCAGGCCTGAGCGCACGGCTTCTGTGTATTTTGCCGCCCAAGGCCCGGCCTAATGGGGAATCCGCCACTGAACTCCACATGAGCCCATTATTAATCCAGGAATCGCGCACACGCCACTCGCCTGACAACAAAATAAAAAACAATGAAAGTGTGTCATACCATTGCGGCGTCTGCACCGCGCGGAGCTGCAGGGCGGCTGTCTCCTGGGGCGATCCTGAATTTGTTCTGAGAGGCGACAGCCGCGTCAACTGAGTGGTTCCAGCCTGAGGCGAACTGCTCACGCCACGCTCCCCCCACCCTCCTTGCCTCCTATCCCGTGTATAATCACAGTGCTGCTCGCGGCAGCGCTGGGTGACGGCACAGAACACACTGCCGCCCTGCAGCATTTGGTATAATTGAGCCTAAGCTTGTCCCCGTGACTTCCAAAATGTGCATACTGAGCTGTAATAGAATCACACAGGGACACATTTCTCTATTGTTACTTAACCAGGGTTCTAATATGGGCATCAGAATAACCCAAAAGGTTCCCAGGGAATACAAATGACACAGAACAATGGGTAGCTGACGAGTGAACACTGCAGTGGTTAAGGATTTTGAACTACATAAAAATTGTAGGAACTCCTAATTACATTCTGAACACTGCATTATAAATGTAACATGGGTTGGTAATTGTTAACTTTCTAGCCATTTTATGCAACTTAAATTAACTTTCAAACAATCCAAGTGTATGCTCCACATCAATCACCACAGACGTGAAGTGGAAGATGTCTACCATGAAAAATCAACCACCAACTTAAAGGAAATTGTCACCTTAAGATCGTTATGGGAGATCTCAATGCAAAGATTGGCTCCAGCAGAAAGACGAAGCATGATTGGCAAGTATGGTTACGGTAACAGAATGAACTGGGGGGCAATTGGTAGAATGTGAAAATATATAATTCTATTCATTCTTCAAGAAGAATCCAAATGGGAAATGAACGTGGAGTGGACCTAATGCAATCACGAAATGGACTACATCCCAGCTAATGAGAAACACGTGATTTGAAGACTTCACAATCCTTAACTTTTTTTAACAAGACGTGATTACTGATTGGTTCGCTGCACATGACATTTTTAAATGGGAATAATCGGAGAAGAAAGTTATTGAAAAGTAGACAACATCAAAACAGCAAGAATTTCCACCAGAGCTGAAAAATCGCCTCAGTGTGGTCAAAAACGCACAGGCACTTTAACAATGATTATGAAGAACTTATGAAGATTGTAGTTGAAAAGCGCAGAAAAAACTGGAGGTATCGCTAAACAAAAAACAGGATAAGAAATATGAGAGAGACAACCCAGTTTTGAGGAAACAATAAGAAATGAAACAATCCCAATGCAAGAACACGCGACTGAATAAACAGAGCCGTTTCAAGATGGTCCATGAACATAACTGAAAATGTAAGAACATTTAACTGTGACATGGTGGGAAGACCACTACAGATATTAAACGTTTAAAAGAAATAAAGCGGCGACCTGCGATTGGAAATAGCCAATCATTGCACTCAACAAGATCCATCAACAATAACAGACTGTGCACTATCATACCACAGAGTTAAGGACTTCTACGTGACCGTGTACGGGAACACGGATAACACAGGGTACAATCACAGATGGAGAGCAAGGAGAAACCACCAATCACGTCCCACCTGTCCTTCCCAGGAAAAATGCAAAGGCAAATAAATCCATGAAGGACGGGAAGCCCCAGGGCAGATGGAATTACAATTGTAATCTGAAAGAAGCTGGGGACGAATTAGATAAATCCTTGCGACACTCTTATATGCTGCTTGAAGAACAGGTTACATTCCAGTACAATGGAGTAATGCCAGAGTTATCTTGATCCATAAGCCAGGAGACTAGAGAGACCTCCAGAACTACTGACCAATCACTTACCTCCTATCGAGCTGAAAAAAAAAGAGGTGGGACATTGCAATTGGATAGAGAAAGGAGATTTGGAAAGGAAAAATAGCAGGAAAAAACGAAGCAAAGCAGGGAAGGGGACATAAGGGTCAAAGAAACTGAAATGAATGATGAAGGAGATAAAAGATCTAAATAGGCAAGGAAAAGAAATAAGAAAAAGTCATTAGCGTCTAACTAGAAAGTTTGGAAAGAAATTAAAAACGAACTTAGGATAAAGAGATAATATGGATAGAAGACCAATGAAAAGCCAAATTAGATAAGCAAATGGAGAGATAGAGACAGGGGATGGATTGAATAGCGGGGGGAGGAGGCTGAATAATGGTCTTTGCCAGATTGAGAAAGCGGGTATTTTGCAGTAGATACAACACAATTACCATTCATGTCCTGCAAGATGTGATTGTCGAAGTAATAATATGTCTAACACTTACCTCAGATTCGATTAAGAAAAATCTTTAGTTGTCTACACCTCAATGCATTTGACACAATGTTAAACAAATGTAAACTCATTATAAGTAATATTATGAGAATGCATACGACATTAGATTCATGTTGATACAAGCAATAAGGATCAGCAGTGGTGTGCGATGGGAACCCATGTCATCAACAGCGACACCAAGAATGTTTAATCATGAAATTGGCAAGAAAAAGGAGTCAAAAAAATCAACAGATTACAGACAACATTGTTATTTTTGCCACAAGTCCAGAAGATCCAGTAACAAATCAGAGAACCGCCGCAGTTAGAGCGCGCGTATAGTGCCCGCGACGTGTGACGTCACCCCATCGCCGCTAGCGAAAGTTTGTATTTCGCTTTGCGGCGGCGCCGTCAGGCGACCAGGGATTGATTGGTTCAGGGGCTGTCACATGAGCAACAGCCCCTGAAAAATCAAATATTCCCGGCTTCCGAAAATCGCGTCACCACCGTCCTTTGTCGCCGTCGCGTCTTACTATAGCGCCGCGGCGTCATAAAGTGCATGTTTTCGGTCACGTCGCGTCGCCGGCACCATAAGCGCTGACCTAGAACGTGGCCTCCAGATGAATGTCAGGAAGACCAATCGGATGTTCAACAATGTGTCATCTCTACAAAAATCTAAATAAATGGAAAGAATTAGAAAAAGTTAACGGGTGTCTACCTCGGCCAGCAAATAATCACCGGGGTGGGAACGTTCCAGGTAAATCATGGGGAATAAGGTGAATGAATGTCATTCGGAAGAAAACTTTTTTCAAAGGAACCTTCCGCTGTGCTTTAAGAGAAAGGTTTGTACAGTGTATTCTGCTGCGTGCTCACGTATTAATGTGAAACGCGGACCCTACCTCAAGGCAATTCAGAAGCTCAGACAACTCATAGAAGTATGGAGAGATGATGCTGGGTATTACCGTGGAGACAGGGAAAAGATGAATGGTTCAGAAGCAAAGTGAAGTCTGTGACATCATCACCAGGCGACACACATTCGAATGGCGGTAGGTTGGACATTCCGCAAGAAGAAAGAACCATCGTTGACAAAGATGGTACTCGACTGGGTTCCAAGGGATATCGAAACCAAAAAAATCGACCAAAAGATGGGAAGATGAAAAATGGAAATGTGGATGTGGATATATCACACATCAGAATCGAAAGAAACAATACTACAATAAGTGCATCAAATATAAACATTAGGATTCATGTTTAATGATAACCAAAAGGGACCCAGGAGTAAAAGTCAGGGATTCAAGCGCTGCATTTCCAAACTTTTCTCATATTGAGTATGACCTGTAAGGAGCCTTGAAATGGTAATGAAATTCCATGATTTTTAATCTGGTAGGAAAAACAATCCCTGACAAAAAAAAATCCATAAATAAAAAAAAAAACTTTTTCAGACATCTGTTTATTTTTATATTGTTGAGCTTGTGATGCACTCTGTAACAATTGTCATAAGCTTCTATGAACCTCACCTCATTTAGAAAGGATTTAGATATTTATACTCTAAAAATAAGAGTCACTCACATAAATTCTGATTTAATTTCAATATAAATGGCACCTCACATTCTCAAATAAAAAAGTGCTAGTCTGGGCTTATTTCATATGGAAAGTTTATTGGGTGCTATGTACAGGGCCGCCGACAGGGGAAGAGCCGGACTGGTGTCCCGGCCCGCAGCATGCAGGAGTTGCCACGGGCCCGGCTCTCCCCAGCTGCGGGCTCCCTCACTCGCCTCTCCCACGCCAAGCTCTGCGCGCGCTGGGGAAGAGCCTCTCTGACATGGGCGCGGCCAGACGTAAGCTTAGCTCAGCTTCCAGCGCACACGCCGGCATGAGAGGGAGGACCTGGCGCCGCGATGTCGAGGCTTGCGTGAGTCATTGAGGAGGGCCCGCAGCTGGGGGAGAGCCGGGGCCGGCGGCATTGCTTTCTCCGGCTGCCGGACCCCCTGCAGCTATGGGCCCCGGCCTCCCTGACCATCCCCATAAGTCTGTTTTTTTTTAATATTATTTGGGTGGAGTATTTTTATATGTATTGGGAGGGGGGTGGGTGTATTTGTAAATGTATTGGGGGAGGGTGGTGTTTTTTTGTATTGGGGGGTTATACGTATTTTTGGGGGTATTTGGGGTGTGTGGGTGGGGGGTTGTATGTATTAGGGGGTGGGTTTTTTTGTAGTTTGTGGGGGGGGGGGGTGGTTGTTTGTGTGAAGGGGGGATTGAGTGAGATGGGTAATTGACGGAGGGTGGGGGCGTGCGAGAGGAGAGGGTGAGAGTGTGAGGAAAAAAGGGAGTGAGACATACATGGAAGAGGGGGGATATAGAGGGGGCTCGTGAGGTGTGAAATGGGTGGGGCTCGCAAGACAGCTTACATGGGGGGCCCCGGTAACTCTAGTTCCTGAGCCCTGGGAAATCGTCGTGGCCCCGGCTATGTACATCTCCCCCCTCCCCAATACCATCACTTATCACTTGGCGGCGGCAGGATATATAGACCTGTAATTGGCAGGGGGAACGAAGTTTGTAAATGAGAACCGGTTGCTAGCCTGGTTTTCAAATCAAAAAGTAGCGGTACTGTGCAGCTTACAAACCTCAGAGAGGCTGAAACCGGGGCAGGTTCATGTGAGCACTGGGGAGCAGAGCCGAGGGCTCTCTAAACACTGCTCTGCCAATATTTTATTGAAAATCATTTTCACCAGCCTTTAAATTGTAATAATACATGTTCTCTTATTAGAGCTGGCGGTGTCCGCCCCACAATCACCGAACTGTGCAGCCCCTGACTCCAAGGCTTGCAATCGGTTATGCCTCTTCCTAGCAGTCCTCGCCAGCTTACTTGCTTGCGTTTGGAGCGGCGCCTGGGTAGGTTTAGACTCCGTCCATCGCACTGTGCCCACTTGGGTAATGAGCATTATACAGGAAAGACGCAGAATAATTGCACAGGATTGATTCCCGTCCCTCTGTTTGACGTGGCGCGTTCTCTCTCCCCATGGTACGCTCTGCAGAGCTCGCTGGGCTCGCTCTCTGCCACTGCCTGCTCTAATCAAATTACCCCCCGCCCCCCGCACGGGGCTAAGGGCTGCGGCTAATTGAATTGCTTCCGTCACAGGCTGATGTCTCTCCCCTCTGGATCCCGCTGGCTTTATTGTTTCTGGGACGGGCCGAGCTGCCACATTTATTGATCTGTCACAAGACCCTCTAACCCTGTGCTGTTTGCTTAAAGGCACGCCGGCCTTCCTTCTCCGAACACAATTAAAAACAAATAAAACAATCTGGGACCTCTATTATTATTTATATATTCGCCTCTCAGACAAACGCATTCCATCGTGGAAAACCTTGGGAGCACATCTATGTGAG
>WSYH01014804.1:0-15008 GCA_036426205.1 Ascaphus truei
GAACGCAAGTGGGCGTCGCGAGTTGTTGTCCTTAAAAATCTATAGCAATTCAACCTTTTATGGCCGACAGTTTCGGCAAGTGTGTCATTTAATTTGAATATTACGTTACGAGTCATACTGTATGGTTTCCCTGGAAAATAAGTATTTTTGTACGAAGTAAGTGTTGGTATTTGTACAAGTTAAAAGGGAAAGGATTAATACAAGCAAAAATTACACGTCGTTCTTTCTTCGACTGTTAAATCTTTTTCCGCTCATTCTGTTCCAGTATTCTCTGCTAACAGAACCCCCAAAATACAAATTTTATCTTTTATTCTATATTTATTTTTATATTCAATACTTTCAACTTTTGCTAGCTGTAGGCTTGCCTCCTTCTTTCATAGTGTTTTGTTATTTTAATGTGCCTGCGCGATGTTTCATTGGAACCTTGTTTGAAACACGCATATGCGTGTCATCACATTTAGAGCGCATGCTGTATTCCTTTGAACCACAGGTCAAGGTATAATCCTGCAACAACCCGGAAGTGTGATACTGTAAATCCTTCTTTGGGATTTGGCGAGAATGACTTTCTCATTCATGTGAATTTAAAGTCTGAAAAAAAAAAAAGATACAATCCTATTTTGTTTTGTTTTCTCGACATGGGCGTGCCTAACGTTTTTTGCTATTCTTACAATCAATCACGAAGCCACTATAGCAGGCCAATTGCCAACCTATAAACAAAAATCATCAAGCAAAAAATACACAACAATTAAAGAAATAAACCAGCCCTAATTCAAGAACAACCAAGCTTCAACTACACTCAATAAATTATTCAACATAAAACCGAATAATAAAAATGATGTTGATTCCAAAGACTCGAATACATAAAATAACACGCTACCAACAAAACAATTCAAGAAATAAAACCGCTAAAAATTAAAAAAAAAAAAAAAAAATAATAAAATAAAACGCCCCCGCCCCCTCATGCTCCCCCCCCCTCCCGCCTCCCACTCCTCCCCTACCCCTCACCCCCCCCTCCCACCCCCCCCCCCCCCTCCACCCCCCTCCACCCCCCTCCTCCCCCTCCGCCCCCCCCTACCCCACCCGCTCCCCCTCCCCCCCCCCCCCCTCCCCCCCCCCCCCTCCTATAATCCCTCCTCCCTTCTCCGCAACTCCCCTTCCCCCCCCTCCCCCCAGCCCACAATCCCACCTCCCCACTACCCCCCTAGCCGCCCCCTAATCGATCGCCCGTCCCTGCGCGAAGCCCACTCCCCTCAAAATTGCAGTAGACCCCCCTGCTCCCCCCCCCCTCCTCACCCCGCACCGTCCAACGCACCCCCCCGCGCAAATTGCCCAAATGTGCCCGCTGCCCCCCTAATCCTACTTTTAGAAAACACCATCACAATACCAAACAATGTAGTGAAAACAATAAACAGAAATAGAAACAAAACTATCCTGAATACCCGCGTTTTCCCGGGATTCATTTTCCCGCTCCCCTCTTGTTTTCTGCTCCCATCTTCTCTCTTCTCTCTCCCCTCTCTCTCTCCGCTCCCCTTCTCTTTCTCCCCCTTCACATCTCGCTCTCCACCTTCCCCTCTCTCCCCTTTCCTTTCTCCCCGTTCCACCTTGCATCTCACATCACTCTCCCCCTGCACCGCACATCACTCTCCCCCCCCTGCAACCTCACTCATAATCCCCCCCATGCCCCACTCTCCCCCCCTGCCCCTCACTCACTCACCCCTGCACCTCACACAACTCTCCCCCCATACACCTCCTATCACATCACCTCCCCTCCCCCGCAGCGACCTCAATCCCCCCCTGCCCCTCACAGCACTCTCCCCCCTGTTCACCTCTCATCACTTCCCCTCCCGCCCTGCACATGAGTGACCGGTTTGGCGGGTGGGGTTTGTGGGTGGCGGGGCGGGTGGAGGATGGGAGGCTATGCAGTGGATCAGGGTGTACGCGCTGGGGCCGGTGGAGGGTGTGAGGTCTGGTGGGTCTCCTGCTAGGGTGGGAGGTGGAGGGCGTCATGAGGTGGCGAGCCAGGTTTGAGAGTGTGAGGTGGTCGGTGTGGTGGAGGTGAGGCTGGCAGGTGGAGGGTGTGAGATGGTTGGTCTCTCCCGCTCGGGTGGAGGTGCGTGGGTTGCGTAGTCGCGTTGCGGGGTGGAGGGTTAGAGGCGGCGGCGGGTTGAGGGTCCTGAGGGCGGTGGGGCTGGGGAGGTGGGAGGACTAGGTGGCGGGTGTGAGGGTGTGAGGTTATGCATTGTGGAGGGTGCGAGGCAACAGCGTGGCGGCTGGAGGTTGTGAGGGGCGGTGGGCAAGGCTGGAAGTGAGGCTTGCAGGTGGAGTTGTGAGGTGCCTGGAGATGAAGCTATGCTGCGGCTGGAGGTTGGTGAGGCTATGTGACGGCTGGTAGGGTGTGAGGTTGCGGCGGCTTGGAGGGTGTGAGGCGGCAGTTTGGGGTGGAAGGTTTGAGGCGCGAGTGCTGGAGGTGAGGGCGTAGGAGGGTGGTCAGGCATCGGAACGTTTTGGCGGATGTGAGGCGGCGTTGGGGACCTCGGTGAGCAGGATGTGAGGCTCAGGACGGAAAATGCTCTGGGTGCATGGCTGTGGCTCTCGTTCAGAGGGGCACGCGTTGTGAGGAGAGGCTTTGAAGCGCGGACGGGAAAGTTCTTCTGGGTGACGGCGTGTGGCCTTGTTTAGACAGTTGTGAGGTGGCTGTGAGGGTGTAGGGCTTGTGTAGCCATGTTTCATCAACGTTCACCCCCACCACCGCAGGCCAATCGAAGCGTGAGTCCACCACCAATCATTCAGCAAACACACACACCCACAACAACAATTTTTTCCAGTTATATATATATATAGATAACAATCAATTCAAAACAAGCATTTGGCCAATGAAATGCAATTGCCTGTTCTGTATTGTCATGTAACCTAAAGGGCACAGATTATATTTAGCAGTCATTGGGCAATCAAAAACATAAAAGAAATAAATAACAATCAAAAAAACCTTAAAAATACAAGTTACTTACAACATCACTATTTATCTTACTTTGAAGTCTTCACCACTCCCGCATTCCCGGCTATCAGGCCGCTCTTCGACCCAATCTTGTCATCCTCTCACTCCCGCCTCCATCCACAGGACATACTTGAAAACGGAGGTACATCAATGTATTACTACTTCCTTGTAAAATATTTTTATAAATAATAAATAAAATCCTCCTTGAAGATCAGCGTCAGGTAAAAAAAATCTGCTTTCTTTCCAATCTCTTTGAAATTTAGCGCAATTCAGCATGAAACATGTAAGAGTTGTTCTCTCTGTGTTTTTAAACGGTTTTGCCACAATGATGGAACATTACCTTTTTTCTTATCGGCGATCCAGTGTCCATCATTTTTCTCGCTGTGCGCCGCCCCCTTACAATCCCCCTTGGGAGTACTTCCTGTTTCTTTCAACCCATCTTCTTCTTCTTTCATCACCTTATCTATCTTCAAATCTATTTTCTTTGCTTCTATCTTCTTTTCTTCTTTCAATCCCCATGGAAAATTCCAGCAAGTAAACTGTTCGTCATCTTTCTTCAGCTAAATGAAATGAACAGGCCCTTTTATAGGGCCTGTGATGTCACATTTTAGGGTCGGCATGGTACAGCTCAATCCGATTGGACGCTGTCATCATGTCACCATTTTTTTTTTAAAGGCGTGACGTCATCTCCAGGAGGTGACAATCACATCCTTAAAACCCCATGGCTCAATATCACATGGTATTACAGCCAGGAATTTAAGAACAATCATTGGGTTCCTTCCCCATGTGATATGTTGCACGATTGTAACGGATGTACATCAACCCTTAAGAAATCTCACGTGAAAGCAAGACATTTAAAAATGCAGAGATAGACCTGTCACCCCCATAACAGTACTTATTATCTCGGGAAGAAGGGGGTCCCCGAATCTCATTAATCACGCTGTTATGCTCTCCGGAGCCCCTTGTACACGGATTATTAAAGAATGTATACTAAAACACCTGTATCGATGCGAGATATGCGCGGGGAGAGACGCTCTCTGTGTCCACCAGCTCTCTATGGTGCAGCTGGCCAGAATCGTTAGCAGATCCACGGGTGAGACTTTTGAGAAGGCGAATCAATCCCATCGCTGCCTCCTCTCGCCATTTTTGGTCATTTTCTATCACAGGTTTTCAGATTCTTTCTGTACAGTTGATAACTACAAAACTACTGCAAAACTGTCAATCGTACGGCACGCTAGACTTTATGAAGGCTATAGCATAGGCCCTTAATGTTTAATCACTTAATCACTCATTTTTTTCTTTCACTGTATGAAGGCATGTCTAGTATCTTCACAATTTAACAATCAACCCTAACAAGTGGCCATTTCACTATTTAAATCAATCATCCAATTGCCGGGATTCTATGTTATGATACAAATAATGTTCAAATTATCTTTAGATACTGTTTCAGTCTTTGAAACTACTCCTCCTTTCCTACGTCTGCTTAGTTACAATGGGGGCTATCAATACAGTGTATTTGGATCCCTATAGAGATTTTAAACATGCACACAATATATATATTATGGCTGTGCAGAAGTTGCAATTCCATTATAAAAAAAAACTTTTTCTTCAGTTGCTACTAACTAAAAAATTCACCAATCAGTCTGAAATTTTGGATTTGCAAGTGAATGTTTGTTGACAGTTTGATTCTCTAACATTTTTGAGTCACAAGGGGACAAATCAGGTATGTTACAAGTTTGCAGCCTATATTTAACACAGAAAGTTTTGTTCCCTGAGGAGGAAAGAATGGAGTTGTGTGAATATTTTGGCATGGAGTTGTGGCTTACGGGTGGAGTGCCATTGATTGGGTTTGCTTTTTTAAAGGGATACAGTGTTTTTGAAAGAACTTTAAGGTTAAAAATGTAAAAATGGTCAGAGACCGCCCATCATCTTCCAGGCAATGGGGAATCTGAAGCCATCCAAACTCGTATCTCTCTCTACAAACCCAGTTGGGTTTCACACTAGACAGATCCCCCACAGACCTGATGGTCTGATGAATTCATCAGCCCACACTGAATACTCTCTGCTTCACATTCATCTCATCTGTCCTTGGAATTTGGCTCCAGACAAAGAGAGAGAGCAGTTACTGAGCTGTAATATGTACACCCACACACACAATATGTATGTGTGTGTGTGTTTGTGTGCCGCGTGTGTTTGTGGTGTGTTACCGTATGTAAATATATAAGTATATTTCATCCCCTGATGAAATAAGCACAGTCTGATGAAACGCTAGGGTTAATAGGCTTGTGGATGGCCTAGCGTTGTTGGGCAATTTGCCCGGCCACCATCACTCAAAGACTGCTACCATCTGCTGTACTGTCACTATTCCGCCTCCTCCTTCCCCCTTGCTTGGAACCAGGGACATCTGGTTTGTGTTCCCGGGGGAAGAATTTGAGAGACCACGGTGCCGAGAGTTCCTGCCTGGACGGAGACACACGATGACCACACTGTCTGCGGAGCACCTGAGCAAGGAGAAGCTTCTTGCTGCAAATCGAGTATGAGTATTGATCTATACTGCTTTTTATTCTTCATTGTTTTGGAGTTTAACCATTGATTTTTTTTGGAACATTAAAAAATCCATTTTTTATACGTAACCCTAGGATTGGCGCTTTTTTTCTTTCTTTTTTTTAATATCTATAAATATTGTAACGGTATTCCACCCCCACCCAATCGCGCATATACAGTGTGGGTGCGGACACATACGGTTGGTTAACGAGTGGTTGTGCGTCACCTTTCGCTCACAGAGGGCTGAGCTTCCGCCACGGGGAAACTGGGGCAATTATATTAAGAGTAACAGCGCCTCACCTGCGATGGTTGTTTCCTAGCAGAGCAGGAAATTGTTCCGCGCGGACACATTATAACCAGCACACATATTAACCAATAATGACTTTTTCTTGCAGTCAACCATAACCGTCTGCATATCAATATCAACAGGTGCCCCTCCCTAAGGAAACACTGATTACTTACGCGTCTCGCAGGACGCTAAACACATCTTGCGCCACTGGCGGACCCCACAATTCCTTGCATCACGGCTGCGCCATACACTTCCCCCGAACCCCGCCATCCCGGGTTAGATCCCACCCTTGTCCAGTAACCTCACCCAATGTCTTTCCCGCTCTAACAGAGAAAAGAGGAAACGTCGTGAACTGCGCAAGTCACTACTATAAGGCTAATGGGCCCGTTGGTTGCACTGTAGATGTAAAGTACCTGCCGACACTACCGGATGCTCAGGATCTCCAAAGACGCTTCGAAAGGATCAGTAAAGCTCCTACAACGATATCCCGGATCCACCCGTCGCGGTGATCCGTTCAGGGGCGATCCACCCTGAAGATAGGTCCAGCTTCTTAATGACAGTAGACTTGAGCCCAGGTCTTCACAGGAACGCAGCATCCTACGGCTGTCCCTAACTACACATAGCTAATGGGGCAGGGTCCCTAACTAGGGCATGTCCCTAACAACCTCTCAGCTACTGGACTCAGGGCTATCGTGGGGCCAGGGGGGATGCGTCCTATGCAGGGAGTCACTGACTCCTGCACCCACCTCTCGCTACCCCTAGTCTGCTAGTCCCATCACAACCTGAATAATGTGATGCAAGCCTGGCGAAAATGCTATCAATGTCCTCTGCAGGGAGATTCTATACGCCCTATTGGCTCCTGGAGTCATGTGGCTGTTGCCCCTGCTGCCACACTGGGGGTGGACTGCCCTTCACATGGCCTGTGCGACCCTCTAAGTGTCCGTGCACGCAATATCAGGCTCCTTCGCATTGCGCACTAAGCTAAAAAATGGTCGGCGTCCCTCTCCCGAGAGCTGCCTGAGGACCCTCGCCGTGTCTTGACCAGTTACCTGCGGCCCTATGATTCCCATTGCTGGTAGCGGATTGTGCCTCGATGCCCGTCCGCTCCTCCCCGGCATCCGTCTCCGGCATCACTGCAACACTGCATCCTTCCCGCTGCATCCGCCCGCTTCAAACGGTGAAGTCAGCTGTACTCGCGACCGCCCCGCACCGCACAGGGGACCGGCTACATATATATTATATATATGGACACACATAGATTGCCGCAATCAAATCACCTTGTGTTATTACATAAATCAGTGTTAACCAGAATCAGGTAAAAGGTAACCCCTCTGGTGGTAGCTACACGACCAAGGGAAAATAGTGACTAAAAAGGGAGGAGAGAGAGGGTCAAAGGTGCACTCAAATGCGTGAATTAATGAAAAATAGCAATGGACTTTATTAACAAAGAGTCATAAAAAAAACAAAAGACAGACCCACACCAATTTCACAGTCGGTCACGACCTATGGCGACCACAGCGTAAAAACATCAAAGAGTGACAATTGGGTCTCGATAAAGATCCCAAAGCCATGGTAACAATATATAATTAAATTATAACATAACAGAACTAGGGAAAATAATTTCTCCCCAATAATGTTTGAGATCGCGATTACTGGAAAAACCCGCCAAACAGAGTAGCAATGAATTATAAATGGTAAGTAGATAAAGACACAGCGAAAAATGGGATATATATTGTAAGTAAATGCTACAACCTCTTAATGATGATGAAGATAATTAGACACATAGCTATGAAATTACATACAGTGTGTCCGCCTTAAAGATATGCTGTAAATAGCCTGAAGTAAAGTGATTGCCCAAATTGAGCTGACATGTAACAATAAGTAGGCAGCAGGGTAGATCTATGAAAGTGCAACTGGTACGCTCAGACATATAAAGTCCCCTGAGATACAGAGCTCAAAAATAATGAGCAGTGGTGTGTGGTGAAAACAACACAGGGACATAGAGGACAGCTGTTGTGTGGTGTGACAAGCACTGGGAAATCCAGTGATGTAAATACCAGACGTTACTCAGTCAGGCATCAGGAGAATACGATGATCAAGACCACAAGTCTTTGCCAGTGGGACAAATCAAAACGTTAAACGGTAGGAAAGTCTCCACCATATGGTAAGGCCACCGGGTCACAGTGGAGGGGTGCTGTCACAGCTCATGCTCATAACGGCCGTTCGGCCAAAAAGGCTTCTTCTGGAGCATAACCGTCCATCATACAAACCACTCTTAAGGGCTCACGTTTTCCCGCCAAAAGTTCACTCCGTGACCAACAGCCAAATAGAAATCTCGAAAAATAGAACGAGTCAGCTGTTTTGCTATGTGGAGAGTGAGCAGAATTTGGAGGCAGTATCTTAAAGAACCAGACATAAAAAAAGACACCAGGGAAGTGGATAAGTGATTAAAGACCAGCATAAGTTGCTAATCCGAGTGTTATAAAAGCAAGGAGCAATGATACAAATATAAGTAAGCTAATTTAAAAGTAGTGATTAAATGACAATATCTTGACGAAGTCCAATGAAATGGCATTACTAAACTACGTTAAAGATACGTATCACTACAGAGACATAAAATATGGAGGATCACGGAGAGATGAAACTATAATGTGATGAGCTACTATAAAGATTCTCTAGGGGAAAGTCAGGGGTAAGTTAAATAAAACAAGACAGATGTCTTAACATGATTGAAAACTAAGGAAACATTGCCCAAAAATGAGGTAATTCATTTAATCATTGGAATCATGGTCCCTAATGGAACTATCCACTCTGCGATTCTTTTTTGCAGTCAGGAGCTGCTCCAATTTACCAGCGACGGATGCCTTGTTGTTTTAATCAATGGCAAAGGCCACCAAGGGATGAGGGTCGAGTTGTTGCAATCACGAAAATGGCGTGACACAACTGGGATGTTTTTTTGAAGCACGCCAGGTCTTTTAGTTGCTTTTTAAATTTACGTGTGCTCCCAAAACCCTTACCGCATAATTCCCTGGTGGCATGCCAATGTAAATCAGACCCACATGGACAGTATCAGATGGTAGCTGACATTCTTGGATTTACCAATTGTAAAAATAAAAGATTCTGAGAGTTTCTGGGCCTTTAGATTATGAAGAGCACAGTTGTGCTTCATGTGTCTACAACCGCGAACAATGTCCACATTGGTGTAAGAAACCTTTTAAGTTTTACTTGGTTGAGGAAAGTAGACGTTTGTGAGGGGTAGTTTAATGACTCCTGACCGTAGGTTTTTCAGGTTAGGTGCTCTCCTAGTGAGGCATATCTTCACCTCACGAATAGCCCCGGAGATCTTGATCTCCAAAAGTAGGTCCCAGTGTTTTTGAAGGAATGTTTTTTTGAGACTGTTCCATTTATTATTGTTAACAGTCTCAAAACATCCTTCAAAAAACACTGGACATACTATTTGGCAATCAATCCTCCGGGCATTCTGGGTGACAGAGTAGCCCATAGTAGGAGAGCACCTAACCTCAAGAACACACTGGTCAGGAGCTCATTACACTACCCCCCAAAAAGTTACTTTCCTCAACCAAGTAAACTAAAAGTTTTATACAATGTTGACATTGGTCGCGTGAGACACTGAAGTGCAGACTGATGTACTTTACTATAACTTAAAGGCACCAGAAACTTCAGAATCTTTTATTTTTTAACTTTGGTAAAATCCAAAGAATGCATCTAGCCATATGAAACTGTCCCTGCGGGTCTGATGTTCAATTGGCATGACCACCAGGGAATTGTGGTTTGTAAGTGAAGGGTTTGATGCGAGCACACACGAACAGTAAAAATGGCAACTAAAGAACCTGGCGTGCTTCAAAAAATCACCAGTGTGGCCGCCATTTTCGTGATGTGCACAAACTCTGACCATCATCCTCATGGGGCCTTTGCATTGATAAGGAATCAACATAGGATCCGCGCGGGTAATGTGGAGCGACCCTACTGCAAAAAGATGCAGATGGATAGTTCAATTAGGGACCATGATTCCAGACTGGATTAATGATTACCTCAGTTTTGCAATGTGTCCTTGCTTTTCACTCATTTAGAGACTCTGTCTTGTTTTTATGTAACTTACCCTGCTTTCCCTAGAAATCTTTTATAAGTCTCAATCACAGATTATAGTTCATGCTCTCCTGTGATCTCCATATTTTAATGTCTGCTCTTGTAGTATTGTCAATACTTGGTCTAACTTAGTATAATGCCATTTCATTGGACATTCTTCAGATATTGTCAATTTAATCACTCTTTAAATTAGCTTTACTTATATTTGTATTCATGCCTCTTGCTTTATAACCTCTGCTTAGCAATTATGCTGAATTTTTATCACTTATGCACTTCTTTGCTTTTATGTCTGTCTCTGTTAAGGATTACTGCCTCCAAATATTCTGCTCATTCCACATAGCAACAGCTGACACGTTTATTTTTTTCAGAATTCTTATTGGCTGTTGGTCAACGAGTGAACTTTTGGCGGGAAAACGGAGCCCTTTAAAGTGTTTGTTTATGCTGACACTGTATGCTCCCGGAAGAAGCCTTTTGGCGAAACGCCGTAGGAGCAGAGTGTGACAGCACCCCTCCTCCTGTGACCCGTTGTGCCTTACCATACTGCGGAGACTTTCCTCCGTTTTACTGTTATGTCCCACTGCAAGACTTTGGTCTTTATCATCTGATTCTCCTGGCCTGACTGAGTAACGCTGGTATTTTATCCACTGGATTTCCCCAGTGCCTTTTGCACACCACACACAGCAGTGCTCATCCCTGTGTTATATCACACACCACACTGCTCATATTTTTTGAGCTCTTATCTCAGGGGACTTTATACTGTATGAGCGCTACCAGTGCACTTTATAGATCTACCACTGCTGCTACTTTTTTTACATGTGCAGCTCAATTTGGGCATCACTTTATTCAGCTGATTTACACATATTTAGGGTCACAACTGATGTTATTTCTAGCTATGTGTCTATTATCTTTCACATCATTAAGAGGTTTATGTACATTTACTACAATATATCCAATTTTTCTCTTGTGGTCTTTTATCTACTTACCATTTATATTCATTGCACTCTTTGTTCTGGATCGCCGATCTCAGTAAACATTACTTGGGGAGAAATATTTTTCCCCTAGTTCTGTTATGTTATATTTGTAATGATATATTGTGTTACCCTGCTTTGGCTCTTATCAGACCAATTGTACCTCTTTGATGTTTTTACGCTGTGTCGCATAGCGATCTGACATGTGAATGGTGTGGGTCGTCTTTGTGTTTTTTATACTCTTTGTTAATAAAGTCCATTTCATTTTTCATAATTCAGCATTTGAGTGCACCTTTTTGACCCTACTCTCCCTCCTTTTAGTCATAATATATATATATTATATATATATAAATATTATATATATATATAATATATATATATATATTATGTATATTATTACATGTATTTGCGCACCACTAATATAATATTGGATATGTGATGATTAATTAGATTTATATGATGCTAAACTCTTGTGATATTAACCTAATAAAATATACCTAACTAAACATATAACACAATGTGTGATCATATACAAACAACAAAAAGTAAAGTTATAGAACCAGTCCTTTTTGTAAAGTCCAGCAAGTGATGAATAATTTGATCTGGTAAGGGGGTCTCCGGCTGCTCTCAGGAGGATCAACCAATCAGTTAGAACCTAAGAAAAAAGAGAAGAGAGAGCGCACGCCCATAGCGTAAAATTGTACATTTATTGGAAGGAGGGGGGGGGGAAGAATATCACTCACAATGGTTCCCTGTAGACAACTGTAAGGGTTTCCGGTCCTGGGTTTGTCTGGAACTCACCCTTGCATGGATAGAGGTTCCAGGAAAATCTCTCCCTGAACTGAGCAATTGGTCAGCTGTTTCTGAACTCACACTTCAGCTGCCTTGTTGCTGCCTTCTATGCAGCTCGACCCTAGCTATCCATGCTATTTAGGGTCAGCCCTTCCCCAGGAAGAGTCTGACCTAAATCTTAATTCTTTGAAGACTTTCTTGTGTAACCTTGTGCTTGTCACAGCACCTCTGATTGGCCTGTGTTAGCCTTCTTGTGCTGAAACCCCTGTGTGAGCTTCCTGTTTTCTGAAGCTGCTTCCATCCAGAGGCCATTCTTATGCTGAAGCCCCTGTTCTGAAGCTTCTCTTTTTCTCGAAGACTTCTCCTTCCAGAAGCTCCTATGCTGAAGCTCCTACGCTGAAGCTTCCCTGTATCTTGTTCCGAGGCCTTTCCCATTGCTGAAGCATCGGCGCTGGAATCCCCTGCACTGTAGCTGCTCTGTTCCGGAGCCTTCACTTGACTGAAAACTCATTCCTGAACCTTCCCGCCTGCTTGATTCCAGCCTGTGACCTCGACCATCAGTCCACAGAAGACCTCAAAGACCCCAAAATCCCATTAAACCCATAATTGGGATTACATTTACAGATGAAAAAAAGAAAAGAAAAAAGGACTTTGATTTTTTTAACCTTTGG
The DNA here is from genome assembly GCA_036426205.1 of Ascaphus truei. Taxonomy (NCBI): domain Eukaryota; kingdom Metazoa; phylum Chordata; class Amphibia; order Anura; family Ascaphidae; genus Ascaphus; species Ascaphus truei. The sequence continues at coordinate 12,367 of WSYH01014804.1, forward strand.
CCATTGTTGTTTGAATCGTGGATTGGGTCGAAAAGCTTTCAGTGACCACAGGAATCGGAGGGTGAAGACATCTAAAGTAAGGAAAAATATTGAATCTATGTTTTTTTCATTTACAGGTTTTTTATTGTTTTTTTTTGTGATGTGCATTTTTTTTTTTTACACACATTTTCATTCCAAATGTATTTATGTATGGCTCTTTAGGCCATACAGATATACTATAGTTTTTGGTCCCACTCACAGAGCGCTACAACACGACGTCCGTGGTTCTATGTGCGCGCACGCGTTCGTCACAGACTCCTGGCGGCCACTTGGTAGTGTTTCGGTATTGAAACTACCATTGGCTGCAAAGTACGGCGTTGACGCTGCTGCAGTAGTGGGAGTCTTTTGAAACTGTGATCTCTGGCTGTAGCAGCGTGAAGTCAATTGCAGCAGCAGCCAGTCAATGTCCAGACGTTTACATTGATTGGCTGCTGAAATTGACCAAAAACCTCTCAGTTCTGGACAGTGAAATCGGAGGGTAGGGTCATACACACACATGCATTTTTGTCATGTTAATACACTTATGTCACTCACTTTCAACAATTTGCCAGCATACGGGGGATGGTGAAGACACAATGACTTGCACACTGCAGCTGCAGCTGGTTAATTAACTGACCAGATAAATAGGCAGAACTAAAGAAATAATGCACAGCTTTGTCTGTTCTTCTCATACATGTTGTACTTGTACCACCTTTTAGCTACATTTTGATCAGAGGTTTTTGTCAAGGAAATGTTATTCTTGACCAAGAATTGTAAGATTGGAATCCTTATTTGCAAGGGAACTCTGCCCTGCTCCCTGCTCCAGCCCAGTGAGGAGGGAAGACGACGCTCTTTAAAAGCACACACACACACGTTGTTGGGGGCAACAGGGGGGGGGGTGCCTAGTACAATATTGCAAGATTTATTGGGAATATTGCCACCAATAAAGCTGCTATTTGGCCATAACCCCTTCCTTGCCTTAGCGGCTAGGTAATGAAGCTGCTTTAATGTATTTTTTTTTAATGTGTCGGGGAGCAGGGGGTCTCCGAGCGAAACGCTTTGATTTATGGCTCAGGGACCCCTGCTTCCCGAGTTACAGGCCCCGGTAAGGAGCATCCTTCCAGTTTCGCTGCCATTTTAAATTTCCACGTCACATGACGCGGGCACTTTAAATAATAGAGGTGATACCGGCACCCCAGCCAGACTGCTGTGGCTACTCAGAAGGTCCCCGGGGCTCAAATCAATGCGGTTCATCTCAGGAAACCCCCTACTCCCACAGCTATTAATAAAATTACATTAATGGCCGCTTATTTACCATAGCGGATAGCCGCTACGGTAATGAATTATTTCTTATTGATATGTGTGTTTTGATCATAGTGTACATGAGCAGGGGATCTCCTGAGCTAAACTGCATTGGCTGGACAAATGCACCAGCCCGGAGGAGGGAAGGGGGGATGAATCGCTGCATTTTTTTAAACTTTTTTCTTTTTATTAATTTAATTAACCTGCGCCCGGCCGGAGACATCGCGGGCAGCACAGAGAGTGCCGTTATGTTGTGCAGGCCTGGTTTAGTGAATCGCGCCCCAGAGTCTCAACTGACTTCTGTGTCTTCCATTCTTTGTCTGAGAGATCAACTTCTTTGCTGAAGAGTCCTTCAGAAAAAAGACATAAGAGGGTTTGTTAAACTGCAATAGTGCAGATTGGGCATAGGAGACTTGATTGGCTCCTTGATTAGCACTATAGCAGTTTAATGAAACCACTATAGAAATAGTATCTGTGATTGTCTGTTTGAGAAGGTTCCACGTTAAAAAAAGAGAAGTAACACATTTTGTCACAGAACTAGTTTTGATGCAACATGTAATCTCTCCTGTTCCTCCTCACTATTCTTCAAAGGCAGTTAATCACCAGCATTCTATAGATATCTTCCTAACCTAGCTAGCTAACCTCACTTTGAATATGCAGTGAGAAAAAAGAGTGAAATATATCTCTTGTAGTGGAGCACTCCACAACTATACATAAGGTGGTAATGGTATTGAAGTATAATACACTTAGTGACTAGATTACATGAGTAATAAAAAGGTAGTGGTCCAATTGTCTTGGTTATTAGAGTTCAAAAAGAACTAAAATATTATAAAAAAATGTTTCTGACATTAATATATAAAATATATAATTTTTTGATAGTAACTAAAAATGAAGCCAGCTAAGGGATATGGTCAATCAGAGCTATATATTGTGACTCAGTATGATGTTAAGTAGATGTGGGAAAATGGGTAGACTGACAAACTGGTCAATCTAGCACTTGAATAATACAGTGTGCTGCCATTAATGTTAACGCCCATAAATGAGCTTATAAAGCTCCTAACAAACTACACCTTTAATGAAATAAATCTAATAGTGACTAAAGTATAAAACACTGCAATGAGCAAATTAGTTAGCAAGTACAAAATAAGCTATGAAGGAGAGAGTTGTTTATAACTGTTAATTAGCCAATGTATGCACAAGGCACTGGGGAAATCCAGTGATAAATACCAGCGTTACTCAGTCAGGCAGCAGGAGAATCAGATGATAAAGACCAAAGTCTTGCAGTGGGACATCAACAGTAAAACGGAGGAAAGTCTCACGCA
>WSYH01014805.1:0-15008 GCA_036426205.1 Ascaphus truei
TGTGCCCTTTTCCACTTCCAAAAAATGATCCACAAAGGAATCATTGGAAGTAATCTCGTTCATTAATAAAGGGGCCGAAACAACCAATGAAACCATAGCACACCCTCCAACTGCACCTTTTTAGCAGGTACACTACACCAGGGGCACGCAAACCTTTTTTTGCGGCGCCCCCCGCCCCCTCCTTACCTCGCGCGGTGTCATTTGACGTCACATTACCGTGGCAACCGGGACGTCACATGACCCCGCGGTGTCACTTGACGCCGCGTTGCCATGGTAACAAGTCCACGAGCCGGCTGAACCTCAGTAAGTAGAGGTTGCAGAGGCCTCGCACGGTCCCCCGGCATTTAATTTAAATGCCTGGGGGGAGTGTGGGGCCTCTGCAACTGCCGCGCCCCCCCCCAAAAATCTCACGCCCCCCAGTTTGAGCACCGCGCACCACTGCACTACACCATGGGTGCGCATAGTTTCTGAGCTGCGGCCCCCTACCTGGCAGCCCAAGCGCTCGCGCCCCCTCCTGTCCTAGGACCCAGCGTCAAATGTCACCGCGGGTCATGTGACGTCACGTGACCCGGCAGCGGCATTTGATAGGCGTTGCCATGGTGACGCGTCACACGACCCCGCAGTGTCATTTGATGCCGTGGCGCCGCGTCGCTTAATAGCCGGCTGAAAGCGAGTAAGAGAAGTTACAGAGGCCTCACGATTCCCCCGACATTTAACTTAAATGCCTTGGGGAAGAACACGGAGCCTCTGTAACTGCCGCGCCCCCCTAGACAATCTGGAAATTCAGTATGAAAGGGTGACGTCACAATGAGTGATGAACGATTCACAAGTGCTTTGGGCTGAATGGTATCTCTCACTTGGCCGCTATATTTGTTATTTCTCATCACTGGGCTGTGCCGGGCGGGGAAAGACATGCACTGAGCTAAGAAGTAGCGGTGGGATAAAAGTAACGCCTATAGGGGTGTGGGGGGTCATAGTATTAGGAGATGACCATGTAGTCTCCTAACTTTTTATTATTTTAATAATTTAGTAAGGTGACCATCTATCGGAAAAGGTAACTATTACACTCAACATACACTTATGAAGTTTTTATGACTGATTTCATGACAGTAACTTGAAGTTCAGGCATTTCACGTCAAGGCACTAAAATACGGGACAATTATACGTCCCGGCAGACCTTTCCAGGACGGGTCAATCAAATAAAGGACAATCCTATATATGCGGAATGTCTGGAAACCCTACACTACACATTTTTGTCCTGTAAGACCAGCTGTACTGTACCTGCGTATATGTGTTTGTGGTAAGCTGCATAGGTTATGGAACTTCCATAAGGGTTGCTTGGAAGTTCCTCCATACAGAAGTAGTATAGAAAGTGCAGTGGTACCCACAAATTGCTGGCCGCTCTGTGTAGCCTGCAGATTGCAGACTCCATGTAGTGTCATTTGTCGCCTCTACTACCTTCCAGCATGCGTAATAAACTTGTTTTCAAATATCTGTGTGTGTGTGAGATGCAGGGTTCTTGGTCGGACCAGCTTTACGCTAGAAGTTTAAGTAAGGTACAGATGCTGGAAATGTATGTAACGACAGCACTAGAACATGTATGCTAGGTAAATCTCCCCCTACCTGCTCCTCCTGATCAATATAACTAATCCCTGTATTGGTCCCTGGCACAAGTGAAGCAACTGCACAGAAAACAGCCATAATGTACTGATGTTGGGCTACATGGATTCACTATGGCTCTTAACATCAATTTTAAAGAATTAGTTCCCCCTACCGAAATGTTTTTCAAATTGTTTAAAAAAAAAAACATGTATAGGATGCACGGGGTCTCCGGTGCTGAACCGCGTCACTCTCGGCTCTGGGGATCGCCTGGTTCCCAGGAAAGGTGCCCCAGTGCCCTCCCGCTCCAGGCGAAACAAATTGGAGGTTTAAATCTACTGCATGACGAGGGCCCACATGCAGCGTCAACGTCCTTTTTTTGCAGCTTCCTGTTTGCACACATGACGCGGGGTATTTAAACCTTCATAAAGTACTGGTGTCACCTTCCCTGGTAAAGGTTCTCTGGAACTAGGCGATCCCCCGGAGCTGAAAGTAACAAAGTACAAGTCCACAGACCTCTGCTTCCAAACCCATGCTGAGGAATGCCCCCTTACCATCAGAACAGCCAGCTGTTGAGTGATACTCTCCAAGTAGCAGTGATTTGCAATTGGATGCTTCAGTATAATTGTAAATAAGGAGCAATGAACAGGACATTTTAAGTGGAGTATCTTAAAGCAGCAAATCATGTAGCACTGCGAGATTTTTTTAATTTTTTTATTTTAACCTTTTATTTTTTATTACAGGTTTGAAGCAGGAAGTCTTTGGAACTGAACCCCATTAATTTCAGCTCTGGGGAACCTGCTTCCCGGATTACTTGCCTCCGTAGTGGGTAGATACCAGCACCCTTGCGGAAGTAAGTATCTGGATGCAGGGGGCCCCGGGAGCAGCTCCAGAGACCCCTTGTTTCAATCTAATAATAATAATAATAATACAAAAACAAAATAAAAAAATCGCGCAGTGCTACAAGTTTTGCTGCTTTTAAATAGATAAATGTTACATTGTAAAGTATTACATGTTTGGTTTCGAAGAAGCAAATTAATTTGACTTTGAAAAACATATATTTTTGTTGGACTTTTAACAAACCATTTTAGATGACAAAGGCCCATATTTACTAAGTGGTGCTATGTATATTTTTATTTAGTGCCGCCACTCTATGCAATGTTTTATAAAAGAGACCATACAATACAGGGAATTATAGTAAGTGCAAAAAACATAAAATCAGACAATAGGGAAGGAAATCCCTAACCCGGGGAGCTTACAATCGAAGTGATTCATTCGAGGTAATGGCCCCTGTCTTATTGGTTACTAAATATGGCTCATAGTGCAGTAGCTGTAAACCCAGACCCAGCATTGCAAGTGGGATTAGGGTTTAAAAACGTTTTTGAATCGTATATAGTTATTCTAACCTTTTTTTGATTTATTACTCTAAAAATATCTACTCCATGTATTCTAGGTAATGTCTTGCTAGTAAAAAGTATCTGCTGATTTCTTTGAGTAGAGGGTTATACTGTCATTGTTTTAGCCTGGCACACCGACCTGTCTTCTGACTCCCGGACATGTATTTTTCCGGCTGCCTCTTTTCCAAGTTTGACGTCCTGAGTCCTCAGAAGAAAATAGCTCTCCAATGTCATAGGATCACCTTCTCCCCACCACACGTCACCGCCGCTCTATATTCAGCCGCAGTATTCTGGAAGCCAGAGGGTCACGTGGGGATGACTTAGCTCAGATAGTGCCAACTCGCCCTCTTTCCTAAGCACGACAAGATCTGTTTCTTTTCTTAATTTTATTGAGGGAGAACAGGATAAGGTACAGTCTCTTGTGTAGAGGTGTAGGTGTCTCTGTGTGTGCTCAGTATTCAAGGGAGGTGAAAAGATACTTCTTCATCACCATTACAGGGATTACAGCAGGGTACTCACAAGTCCAGGGAAAATGGTGGAAAGAAAGTGGTGATGCATACTGGGTAATAGAATGGTCTGGGGACAAACCATCTGTGGGCAGAACAGAGGGGAGAAGCAGACCAGCCCATTTGAGAGGAAAGCTGGGGCTGCCATGACAACTCACAGGAGTGTCTGGGGAAGCTGCAACATGTAACAGAAATGTTGCATCTTAGTGCAGCATACTGCTGGAAGAGGGGAACTGGCACTGTGTTTGTGAGCAGAACCAAACACATACAGCTGCCACTAAGCAGGCTGACAAGCAGGGCTGCAAGCAAAAGGGGGGGGTGAAACAGAAATGTAGACAGGGGTATACCTGTTCCATGACACGCAGTGAGGAACACCCGACTAATGCTTTTTGCTACCTAATAATTTAAAAACATTATATGATTTCTATGAAGAACTGGGAGGGACTTTGATTATTTGGTTTTCGGTATCTTTCTTCAAAAAAATATTCTTGGAAGGTCTACATTGTTAGGTGTGTCTTATGGTTTTGCAGGTTTGACCATAAAGGTGTCTCTCTGGTTCACTCTTGAGTTGCAATGGGCTCCAGACTAAGGGCGTAATTCTATATCCACTGAATTGAAGCCAATGGGGGAATTCTGGACGGAAATGGCCCAAACAGCCATGGAATATAGAATGAGACCCTTAGTGTTGCGTTAAAGTTCAGCGTAAATAGTGAACACTGGGTCTTTTCAGAATTCAAATGATCAATCGGCCAACACAGAGCACTTTTTATACATATACTTGCAGCAAAAACAGTAATAACTGTATAAAAGCATGGAAAAGAAAACACACGTTTTAGCAGCTGCTTGGAAATCTTCCTCATGATTCAGTGATTCTATGTTTGGTTCAAAAGAAGACCCTGTTAATGAATCCACCGGTTGGGAGAGAAAAATGACTTCTCTTTTCCAGCCCTGTGTGCACACCTCTATTATTTGTATTTACACAGAGTGCACAGAAAATCGAGACCGGCTGAAATGTCTCGTCTGTTAATTGTTATATAAATTGAACTTAAAGAAAGTTGGAAGCATGAAGACTGGAAAGGGAAACAAGACATACATACATATTTGGCTTTTAAGAATGGAAGTTTTTGCTGCTGGCACGGTGAGGGAATCTATATCCTGTCCTGTGTCAGTTCCATTTGGTTAAATATCTGCATTGATAACTGACGTGTTGTCTATTTAGTATTGCCAAGAATGGGAAATCGGTTTTCGTGTACGTACCGGAGTCGTACAGCCGTTTTCTTCCTTTGCAAAAAGTGTGAAGGAAAAAGTAGCATTGCATGACGGTGAGCCAAGACATCTTAAGTTATTAATGTTGTATCATTATTTCGTTTTAATGCGCCAACATATGCTGCGGCACAGTACAACGAGAGAATGAGATTACAACATTAAGATCCACTTGTACAGTCGGCATGGAGAGCCATGCGCCAAGTTTCTTCCTATAATGTGGGTGTAGAATAGTTATTAAAGCAGCAATAATACTACTTCCCCCTTTCATTTTTTTTATTGTTATTTTTATATGTAAAACGTGACAATGTATAATTCTACATTCTTACCTAATTGGCAATCGTTTGGTGCTCCTGTTATAAAGCTGTAAAAAATCCTAATTGTGTGCCTAAGATAATGGCCGCCTTTCAGCTTTAACCAGTCTGTGACTCGGCAGCTATAATGTATCCTTATGTTACTAAGGTAACATTATCTATTGTTACAGTTGGCTGCTCAAATTGCTGTGAACATTAGCAACAAATTATCACAAACAGGAAAGTGTTGCAAACATCTTGCACTGCTGAGGAAGTGTGCTAAATAAATCAAAGGATGCTTTAAAACTCATTTAAAAATGGCATTAAGAGTTGAATAATAATTTTTTTTTACACAATCTAATACTACAGAATTGATTTATTTAAAAAAACAACCCATAAGATTTTCTGTGTTTTTGCTGCTTTAAGCTGTGCCTTTTACCACTAGTATAACTAGGCCCAAATTTGCCACAAATCCGTACAGTGGTATAATACGTTTAAAGTATCCATTCTTACATAATGCCCTTTCTAATTGCTATATGCTGTTTCACAAAGGGACATTACTTTTGCACTGCTGTTTCTGATGGAAGGACCTAAGCACATGTTGACACTGGACTCTCTTTGTACTTCACTGTCTCTCTGAATTGATATTTCATACAGGGGGAAAAAGCTTGCTGTTCGTTCTCCAGATTTCCTTACCCCTTGATGAATTCTTTCTTACTAGTGACTAAGAGGTTCCTGCAGCCATCACTGGGCTTTCTCTTCCTCTCTTTAAGTAAAGCAACTCGAGGAAGTGATGGATATATCTAGGGCCACAGCTGGAAGTGTTGGAGAGCCAGGCTGGCATGATTTTGGGGACATGCCATGTAGGCGTGTATACTGATTTTACAGTAAAAGGAAAGCCTGCAGCGATGTATAACTCTCTCCTACCTTTTTTTAATGGTCTCGTAACTTTTATAGGTTCGTTAACTTTGCCAATTTAGGCTGGGTGTATGAACTGGAAAACTATGTAACAAATATCCCTGCAAACAAGGACAAGAAACCCAATATGGTTTTCAAAGGCGGTGGCAGGAATGGTAAAAGCTAAAAAGACCGCTTTTAGAAAAGTGAAGTACACTCAGAAGGGGGAGAATAGATAACTATATCGGGCCAAGCAAATAATCAGATTTGCAAAGGCCCAAGCAGGAGAGAAAATGGCTGTCCTTAAAGAAGCGTGACTATGTCTTTTTTTTATTGTATTGTATGTCTTTATTTATATAGCGCCATAAATGTACATAGCGCTTCACAGTAGTAATACATGTCATATAAATAACAAATAATATAAATAACAGATCATGGGAATAAGTGCTTCAGACATACTGTAAAAGTAACATTAAGGAAGGAGTCCCTGCTCCGAGGAGCTTACAATCTAATTGGTAGGTAGGGAGAACGTACAGAGACAGTAGGAGGGAATACTAGTAAGTGCGTCTGCAGGGGGCCAAGCTTTGTGTCATGTGTCCATGATTATCCAGTGCTACTCATATGCTTCTTTAAGCAGATGTGTCTTAAGCTGGGTCTTAAAGGTGGATAGCGAGGGGGCTAGTCGGGTATTGAGGGGAAGGGCATTCCAGAGGTGTGGGGCAGAAAGTGAGAAAGGGTTAAGGCGGGAGAGAGCTTTTTAGGTATATAAGTGAAAGGAAAAGAGCAAGAGGAGGAATTGTAAGACTAAAGACAGGTGAAGGTGAAGTGGAGGGACCACAGTTGGGTAACATGACTATACGTGGAAAGAAGTTGGGCACAAGTCCATTTACAGAGGAGACAGTCCGACTGGAACTTCCAAAACTAAAAGTGGACAAATTAATGAGGCCAGATGGGATACATTCGAGGATATTGAAAGAGCTTAGAGGTGTGCTGGCAACACCATTATTAACAGGTGTAGTTCCAGATGATTGGAGAAGATCAAGTGTAGTCCCACAAAAATGGAGGTAGGAAAGGGGCAGGTAACTACGGGCCAGTGAGCCGGATATCACTAGCTGAGAAATTAATGGAAACACTGGTGAAAGATGGACTTTAGTCAACAATATGATCAGCCTGCAAGATCCCATAAATAGTGATATTCCTCGGGCTCGCATTAACAAGTATAACGACCTTTTGTTAAGGTAGCAAAGTATTTTAACTTAATGGAATTGTGGATACACAGAAATAGATGCCACAAACACACTTTATATACACACTTTTTTTATTGATAGTAGTGAGGGGGATATGATTGATAGAAACTTTCAAATATATAAAGGGATTGAACAACGTACAAGAGGGCAGTATATTCAAAAGAAAGTGTTCTAATAAGGAGGCCATTCTCTGAAGCTGGAGGGGGGCAGGTACAGGGGAAATATGAGGAAGTCCTTCTTTACGGAGTGGTGGATTGGTGGAACAGCCTCCCAACAGATGTGGTAGGGGCTAATACAGCAAGAGAATTGAAACGTGCCGGGGATAGACATTAGGCTCTCCTAAAAACTAAAGTCGGGGATTAAATGGGCTCTGAGGTTTTACAGCTGATAAGAAAATGGACCAAGTGCTTCTTTTCTGCTGTCAAATTCTTTCAGTCGTCCTGCTGTTGGTAATCGCTGGTCAGGAGCTCAGACCTAACTTGATGTTTTGCTGAGTCAGTAGGTTTTATTACACCGCAGTGCGCTTTTAGCACACTTTCATGGGAATATGGTACGTTACAGGGGCACCTTTAAAGCAGCTGTTAGACCTACCCGTCTCTGGGAAACAAAATGGCGGTTTAAAGCTTCTGAAATATGCCGGCAAATAGGAAGATGAGACCGTTGTATGTCGGGGCCTCCTATTGGTCCGCGTGACGGAGGCTTTGGGTATGTAACCAACCAGTGAGTCCCGGTACTAGCACTCCCGGTATGTATCTCGGGAACTCTGATTAGCTCCGGGTCCCGGTGCTTGCCACGTGTGTAAAGAAATAAATAAAGGGAAACTTGGGTAAAGGAACTACAGCTTTAATCTGCTCTTGTGCACGGTGTAATAGAGCTGGGCAGCTATCTTTCTAAGGCTGCGCTTATAGTGCCGGCGACAGTGACGAGATGGCGACGCTGATGTCAATTGAAGTGACTTCCAACGATCTCGACGAATCCATCGCTCCGTCACGTCGCTCCTACTATAAGCGCACGCGACGGCTTCAATACATTTGTTTTGAGGCGACGTTGCTGTCGCCGGCTCTATAAGCGCAGCCCAACGGTTATATTAGGAGCATTCATTGCTTCCCAGTCACGTATCCTACTATAACTATTACAGCGATGCTGCGTCTCCCACTGTAGAATATATATGTATGTGTTGCAGAACAAATGAGTACTTCAGTATTAGGTGATACCTTTTTTATTTGGACTAACAATTTATGTCATAGGACAAGCTCTTGAGAGTTCACCTCTCTTCCTCAGGTCAGCAATATACTGGTTAGCAAAGGAATCTATGGCTAGAACAGGGGTTAGGAAAGCAGAAAAAAAACAAACAAACAGATGTGGATAAGGTGGGGTGAGAAAGGGATGTCTGTAGACATTGGAAGTGTAATAAAACGGTGACAAGTAACAGCATGGAGGGGGGGGGGAGGAGGCTGGTTGGAAAGGTGTGGATAAGAACAGTGGCAGAGACGCAGGCAGGATAATTACAAACAATTGTGATAGTGTGTGAGAAACCCCATATCCGCATTAAGTCCTCTTGTTTTGGTGTCAAAGAGTCTTATCATACTGAGTTCAAATGTTTTCCGTTCTTGGGTGCGTTTAAACATTCCATTGAGATTTCGATTTTTAAATAATTTATGGAAGGATCTGGTTGTGAGAAATGATGTCCCACTGGTGAGCAGTATCTTCCTTCTTTGTGGTGGTGTAGAGCAGCGGTGTTCAAACTGGGGGGCGGGAGATTTTTCGGGGGGGGGGGTGGACAGGTGATTGCAGAGGTCCCGCGCTCTTCCCCAAGGCATTTAAATTAGATGCCGGGGGATCGCGTGAGTCCTCTGCAACAATAAAACTTACCGGTATTCAGACGCTGTGACGTGTCTCCATGGCAACACGACGTCAAATGACGACGCGTGGGTCCTGTGACATCACCGGCGTCAAAATATGCCGCGGGTCACGTGACCTGACGTCACATGACACCGGAGCGTCATTTGATGAAGCTGGAGCGTGAGGGGGCGGGAGCACCGGAGCAGGCTAGACGGGGGCGCAGCAATAAAAGTTTGCGCTCCCCTGTTTTATAGAGTGTCTGAATATTCATTTTGCCTTGTCTGGTTTCACCAATGTAGCATCCTTGGTCACATTTCACGCTTTGCAAACATATATGCCAAGATCCCACAGCCAGTCATAACCATGGAACACTCAATGTTAAAGGATCATAAAGCTGCACATCCAGGAATGTGGTGTATATCATTCAATGCAACAAATTTGACTAAAGATGCTACATTTGCAAACTAGCCAAAATCTTCAAGGCAGAATGAATATGCACTGATACTCCATAAAACAACACAAAGAAGGAAGATACTGCTCACCAGTGGGACATCATTTCTCACAACCAGATCCTTCCATTAATGATTTAAAAATCAAAATCCTCAATGGAATGTTTAAACGCACCCAATAAATAAAAAAGGTATCACCTAATACTGAAGTACTCATTTATTCTCCACTATCACAACTGGACTAACAAGGCTGTTTCCATGTATGTATGTATGTATGTATGTGTATATATATCACACTTGAGTTGTGCATTCCTCTGATGCATGATATCTACACATGTAGACATTCACATTTTCTGCACATTCATAGAAAATTTGACAGATTGGCAGAATGCCTTTGTATCCTCCAGCATTGTAATAATAATTAGCAGAGACAGAACGTGTCTAAAAATATCTGTTTATCTAATTAGTGGGGGATTTGAAAATATATATTTTTAATTTGTTTGAGATGGTACTGTATATTCCCTACACTATTAAATACACCATTAGTATTATTAAGCACCTCTTTTGCACATTGCTTTTAGGCCACATATCGCCGGTGTAGATTCCCCCAACAATAGAAAACAATAAGGAAACAGCCAATCTGCTATTTGATGGCTAAATATTGTAAAGGATGTATTGTTCTTTTAAATGTGCTCTCTACTTAAATGACTGTGAAATGAAGTGGATTAGGAATGACTAAAGACCTTCCTATGTCTCCCAGCACTTTTTTCTGTTACTTGTGGCGGTTAATTAGGCTTAAATGTTATTACATCATGAGAGCTCATTGTCCCTGGAGGTACTGGGTCTATAAACTCAAGTCCTGTACCTATAGGCATGGGAATTGCCAAATGATGTCATAATTGGAGCATTTGTCATGATACATGTGTCAAGTCTTCTGCATTACATGGGTCTAAATGATTACCAGGGTGGTCATACGTGAACGTGTGGAGCATGAATGCAGATTCCTCTGAAGGTGACTCATTCTGTAAACTGTTTTTCTTTTTGTAAGGTAAAGGTGGCTTTTGATGGTGGAGTTTTAGCTCCTTAGTCATTAATACGGTTACTTTTATTATTAGCTGCGTAGTGCGTGCTACCACTGTTAATTTGTTCTAACGGAGGAAGAATAATTCCTCCCTGACATCTTTTGTCTTGCGATCCAGGACAGCTAATAGAAAGCGGCATTGACATTGCAGCCATCTATTGGTCTCCCTGCAGTATAATATTATGATTAAAAGAGATAAAACGTTAATACATAACATTACAGAACATATTAGTATTTATCACCTATCCTAGACTGGCTAGTCTTTGTCTGTCTCTAGTGACTATTATATACACAAGCAAGATCAATTTAACGCTAATCTGGAGTAGGTGATAAAAATCAGTGATGTATTTTGGCAGTAGCCAGATATTACCAGGTATCAGATTTTAATGCACAGCATGGAAAGAAGTAATTGCCCATTAATTACTGATTTGCATACTCCTTTACATGTTTGCCAGTAAATTTAACTCACAAATATTGTGTTGGTAAGAATCATCCATTCTTCCATTATTTTATGCGATAGTCCATTAATGAATTAGGCGATATAAATTACACTTTTTTTCCCCCTTCGTTTTTCCATTATCCCAATTTGTATGCAGTATCGAAGTCAAATGAATCTAGCCCTCAGTTGCATAAGACCAGTAACAGGAAACCAACAGAGTCTTAAGGATTGTGTCTTATAATAATTTTATTTAAAAAAAAAAAAAAACAGCAAAAAAAAGATTGTGCTAATTAACTTTTGGATTGGTTACAGCTGTAAGTTCAGCAGTTAGTTATTTTCCCATCTGCATCATATGTATTATACTGTACATGCAAAACTGCACATGGACTGTTTGCTTGCTGGATGGAATGTTGACTCAACATAGTTATGTATGACGCTAGAGGAGGCAATTGATTGGGACAGGTCACATAGCCCTCATGATGAGTACTTTTGAAGTTTAAACCCCTATGTTCTAAACCAGGGGTGACTACATTTTCAGACTGCACCCCCTGCTCGTGCCCCCCCCTCCTTACTTTGTCTCCGGCGTCAAGGGACGTCATTTGATGCCGCGCTGTCATGATGACGCTTCGCCGAGACACGGTAAGGGAACTTGCAGAGGCCTCGTGTGAACCCCCGACAGTTTCAATAAAATGCCTTGGGGAAGAGCGCAGGAAGAGCGCAGGGCCTCTGTAACCGCTGCACCCCCCCCCCCCCCAGAAAATTGTTCCCCCCCCCCCCCCAGTTTGCGTACTCCTGTTCTAAAGGAAAGCTTTTTCCTGTCACTCTCCACATACAAATTCCCAGCTGAGTGTTCCTCTCCGAGCCTGCTTCAGAGCCTGCTTCAGAGCCTGCTTCAGAGCCTGCTTCAGAGCCTGCTTCACTGACCTGGTGCCACAGGAGTTAAGTCTGTCTGTATTCCATCGCTATCCTCTCCACACAGACATCTGTGTGGGTTATTGGCTTAATAGCTTTGGCCAGCCACCTTTTTCTTTAAATGTGTCTTTTTATATCTGTCTCTGTATCTGAGGTTCAGTGGTACAAAAGAACAGACCTTAATTGGGCCACAATTCTCTTCTGATAAACAGGCTTTTATTTCCCTGTTATTTTGCTCCTGCTGAGAACCTAACGGAGCAGAATAACCAGTGATGTACACTTATTTTTTTTATTTTTTTTTAAATTCTATTAGCTTTGTCCTCCTTTACTATTATTGTCTAGGTTAATCTTCAGGCCCATATTTACTAAGCAGTCTTCTGCCATGAGAAGACGCCTTGTGTATATAGCGCCATCCAGGTACATGGCACTTTACAGCACATTGACTTGAATTGACTTAAAAGTGGCCTAATGGAAGAAGACTACTAGGTAAATATGACCCTAAATCTCATAGTAGACATGTTCTTCAGTTGTCCCGGTAGGTGAAGAATTGGGTCTGCGTTGATCCTAGGACCTCCCAGGAAAATCCCAATAAAGTCAATCCTGCTGCTCAAACGTTCTCCCGCGATATAAAGTGATTTTATCTTGTTAATTGATATGGTCTTTCCTTTGCGCTCTCTTTTTTTTGTTTGTATATTCTTCAAACGTGGCAACAAATAGAGAATCTGACAATAAATTCACTTACTTTTCCTTAGCACCTGACACTATACCGTGTACTATGGGAACCTTGGTTAGGGCTCACATCTTTTCCATAGGACACAGGGTTGCTTCTAGTTTTGAACTTTTATGGCTGATTTTTGGAAAAGCAAGAGGATTTTCTTTATGGATTTTGCTAATGATAGCTTTCAGTGCCAAAATATCTAGAGGCACAAAGCGCAGCAGACATTTTGGCACCAGCGTCGTGATCGCCGTTACAGCATTCGCATGAGCCTGAGGATGTCCTCTTTCCTTCAGATGGCGGTGGTGACTCTTCTAGAGCCAGTGAAGCAATATGGCACCACAATGCAGCACAATGTCCTGGCGCTCTGGGTAACCCGCACGAACACTGTGAGAATTGAGCTGGTTATAATGCAGTCGGGAATGGTCAGGTTTCCTGAATTTTGTCTTTGCAGAACAGAGGGAGCAGGTTTTTATCGGACTGTATTTTACTTTCATGTTCAGTTTCACTTTTTTTTTTTTTTTTGTTAATCAGCTAATGTATTTGAAACAGATTTGCTGCCGTGATATCGGATTTCTTGGCATGTTTTTGCCTTTGCAGATTTCTTTGGCATCTTTTTGCCTTTTCTAGACAACGTCATCTTTTTTTTATTTTCTATGTAGATGTTTCTCTGGCAGACGAGAATTCCAAATCATCTGAAGGTGCTCAGGAGAGGAGCCACAGTTTGTGCAAATCCCGAAACTGGCATCAGCCCTTCCACGCAGGAAAACAGTCGTTTCTTAGTGTCCTGTTTGAGAGCTGTGTAACCTGTAATATATTAAGAAATGGTCTTTGGTACCTTTAACAATTAACCCCCTCTTAACTTTGACTTCAGATTAGACCAATTTTACGCATGAATTAATTTCCAAGCTAAGTTATTTTATGAGGCTTGAAGCCAATGTTGAATTTTGGCAAAAGTTTGAATCGCTACCTGATGAACGCTGAGAAGTTCCAACGCGTGCAACTTACTATTTGTTGACCCAATGAAAACTAGCTTCTCCTTCTCCCGCCTCTGTTATTTTGCCCCATTGGAGCAGTGCTTATGTTTCTGTAAATGGCTTCAGTTGTGCATGAGTAATTTGTTTTATTCAATTATCATTTTGGGATTCCTTAATGATTGATTTATGCTTTAGTTCCGCTACCTTTTAATATACAATATTGAATCTGAATGTGCCAGATTGATCACGTGTTTTAAATATCACGGATTGTTAAAAAAAAATATAGAAGTATTGTTTTTGGAATAATAGAAATATACCAGATCTGCAGCTATAGTTTTACATGTAACGATCACTTGCAGTTAGTATTTCTATTCACTGATAAATGAGAGTGCAAGAGGAAACCTGAAGCATGGTTGTAATCAATCGGTCAGAATGCATATGTTTTGCAATGAAATGTGTTTTTTTTTTTTTTGTCTACTTCTTGGGAAAGAAGTAATTTACATTTTACTAGGTGAAAATAAATGAATTGGACAACTTATGGTTACCTGAACACAGCAACCTCCGCTCTGGTACCAGGGTTCCTAGTGCTGTAAATAAACCTAACCCAATGACTGATGGTATGCAGAATTCTTGCAATACATCAGAGTGCAGAAATACTTGTACCTGAAAGGGATATCTGCAGTCGCTTCTGCAATGGGAACTGTGGTGAAGTACCCCTAATTATGGCTCCCAATGCATTGCAGCCTCCTTTTTGTAGTGAATGTTTATATAAGAACATTGTCATGGTTGTGCCATGTAGAAATACTGTTTAGCCAAGTGGGTTCCAAGTTTTTTTTGGCTAAGGAGCCCTATAATTATATTGTGAATTTCTGCAGAACCCCAACCCTCTCTAATAGCACGTCTGAGATCAGATGCATTGTAAGTTACCCCAAACCTCTTTAATAGCGCGTCTGAGATCAGATGCATTGTAAGGAACCCCAAACCTCTTTAATAGTGCGTCTGGGGTCAGGTGCATTGTAAGTTACCCCAAACCTCTTTAATAGTGCGTCTGGGGTCAGGTGCATTGACAATTCTTCTGTATTTGGTGCAATTTTCAAACGACCTGAGAATTGCATGGAACCCTTTAGGAAAGGATGCATGCGGAACACAAGGGTTCCTATCGAACCCCGATTGAAAAACACTGATTTGGCTCAATTGTTTGAATATCATTTGAAGTTCAACCTATTAAGAAAGCACTTCTAGCAGTGAAGGTGTTAATAGTTGGGTGTATAACACGTCTTGCACCACGCATGGTATACACCTCATGTTTAGTAGACGTTGAGTGGGATGAAAAGTGTACCAAATGCGGAGAGAGAGAGAGAGAGAGAGAGAGAGAGAGAGAGAGAGAGAGA